>BPLR01012576.1:0-35298 GCA_021605095.1 Caerostris extrusa
ATATTTAAAAGTTGGTTTTAATTATTTTCTTATTTGAATTTTTATGCATTTTGTATTCATTCAAAAACATCACAATAAAAAATTTCTGTTCTAAATTCTTTGAAACTTCATGTAAAGTTTTCTTTAAATGTATGAAAGGAATAGAACATGGAAATTAACCTAAATTCATAAATTATTAATATTTTCGTTTTTTAAACTAAGAATTTTGTAAATTTGTAAAAAAAAAAGTTTGTGTCGACAAACTTTGCATACAAAAATGTATGAATAATTGAGATATAAATTTGAAAACAGTATATTACCTACATAAGGATATTCCCAGCATAAAAATACTTGCAAAGGAAAAACTATTCATGTTTTTATTTATTTTTTGAATTATAAAATTTTGCAACAATATCACTTCTGCAATGTTTATCCATATTTTTAAAGAATAAATTCTATAAAGAATAGTTAAAGTTGATATTTTTATGTGAAATTCAAAGGTTTTGAAACATATTTGAATCAAAACAGACTTGCAAAATAGGCTAGTTATTTTAAATTCAGGTAGCACTTTCATGTAAAAAGCCTTTATGCAAATAGCAGAAGCTAAAGTAAAAAAAAGTTTGTCGTTGCAAATTTTGAAACTTTTCAAAACAAAGCTCAGATATATATTTACAGCTTTTTAAGGGAAAAACAAAACTGATATTTTTTAATGAAAATGAAGGACTGTGAAACTTCGATAATCTCAATGGCATTTGATAATATTTATATACAACATTTTTAAAAAGCATTGTATATCTTAATTTAATAAAAGCTTCGTTTTAGCTTTTTCCTTTCGAGAAATTGAATTTTAGTGCTTTTGTCTTCATGGTATGAAACATCCATCAGCTACTTAAGCACTTTATTAGATCCAAAACCAGCAACAAACTCTTGTATTTGAAAATGTTTTTCATAAATATTTTACAGGGTTGAATTGGACCTCTGAAATGATTGAGAAGCTACAGAAGATGTCGTGATTTCACTTGTTAAACTTGACTACATGAGCCTTTGGAAAGACTGCGTGTCGACAAGCATTTGAAACCAGCACAAAATAATAAAGATCGTGCCTCTTACCGAGAGACATAAACTATTCACTTGTGGATGTTCTATGAAAGTGTACAGTACCAAATACAAACCTTAGTAAACTTTAGAAAAATGCTGATTTGATTTCAGGTTTTGTAACATATATATCAATTTTGGCCATTTTTACCCTTATTTTTAGCTTATAAAAATTTTCATAATAATGAAATTATGTGAAATCATTGGTTTTTAAGATACATTCAATCCAAAATGTGTACAAAGATAACAAATTCCTTCGAAGGTGTTCGTGCACCTTAAACGATCGTTTGCATTTGTATTTTATTGTGAATTTTTTTAAAGTCTTTTTCTTATTATATCCCGATTTTTATTTTAATTGTATTGTATTTTTTTCAATTATCATTTTCAGCAAAACGACCACCAAAAATCCAACCTCAGAATCCGTGTTTCGCCCATGGGCGCTGTATTTTGCATGCTCACGTGTTCGAAAACCCATCGAATTTATTTATTTCGACGACAGTTAACAAGAAATATTGTTCATCGCTTAGTTAAATGAAAGTAATGATTATTAAAAATTATATTACGTAAAAATAATTATAAAAACAGTCTTAAAAATCAACATTATCTACCTCATTCATTAAATTAATAAAAAATTAAACATTTTCTATTCGTTGAAACTTAATTTGATCTTTCATTTCACTTTACCAATCACTTCTTTAACAATACCAATTATAGTATCTAATAATTGAACGAAATACAAAAGAAAACCACAGCAACGCGTGTGTTGTCTTCTAGTATAGCATATATATATATATATATATATATATATATATATATATATATATATATATATATATATATATATATATATATATAAAGACCACAGTACATATATATACACCCACTATATATATGCATGCAGTATATGCATATATATACATATATTTATAATAGGACTCACTCATTGCAATTTAAGTTAATCCAACAGTAGTTACTCTTTGTAAATACTAAATTAGTGGTTTCAAATACAATACTTTGATATATTCAAGAAATATTTGTAGACGTTTATCATTTATAACAACAAATGCAAAGAAAGAATTTGTATAACTTAGTAAAAGTTTGTTCCGAGTTCGTGTCTTTGATCTTCTTCAAATAGAAGTTTTATATTTCTATATAATCTCAAATTCAAATGGTTGGTTATAAAAGATGTTGTTTTCAAAGAAATGTTCAGGATGTAAACAGTATTGATCATTACGAAATAAGACACAAATTCAACAGAAAAACCCATTATTTTAAAGAACCTATTTATTTGTGCAATACTTCAATTCAAAACTGCATATTCCTGTATATGACAGGCCGTATTTATGCCAGTAAACAAAACAAATCGTAAAGCATGTAAACATTATGTCTATTTTTCAAAAGCTCTTGCAAAAAGTTTTATGCAAGAGTAACAAAAAGAAACTTTTGTTCTATATAGGTTAAAAAGTATTATCAATTATATTTGTATAAATATTCAAAACCGATGAGTTACCAATAGCATTTATTAGTAAAATTCCTTAATGCGGATATAAAATGTGGATATATAGCCGTTACTATATTTAATTAGTTCGTTATATTTAAACTAGACAAAAGCATTTTTTCAGAAAGTTTCTTTTTGTTTTTAACAACCATTAAATTGTTATTTATCTGTTGGAAACTTATTATACAAGTGTTGTTAATATTATTATTGTCTTTATTTTAAATCAATCAAATTTTCAAACATAAAAAACACAATTATTAAAAGTTATACTAATTAGCTAATATTTCTTTTTTTTTTTTTGTACATTCATTTTTAGAAGAATTTTACACCTTAGTACACATTAATGATACTTGCCATACCTTCAGTACACCCCAATCGATAAGAAAGTATACCACCACTGTATTCAAATTAATATCTTCCTGTATTTCTGTTAGTTGCGTTACCACACGAGACACATATTGACCAACTAACTCTTCATTTTTTTTTTTTTAAAATATTGTGAAATTAGCGCGAATGCACTCATAAATTGATTGAATGGACCTTATGTATAGTGGATTAATTGAACGAGTCTAATGCGTGGTGAATTAATTGAACGAGCAGGTTTGGGTTTAAAATATTCGCATCGACGTTCACTGCAGTTCAGGGAATTTATTTAACGAAGAGAATTCTTATGCTTTCTCTTCTTACACGATTGCGGCCTAGTGGCCAAGTGGCTAACGCTCTGGCTTTTTGATACTTCAGATTCGATTCATGGCGGTGGCATGGATATTTGTTAGGATTCGGAATCTACGTTAAACTGTAAATCCCGATCTGTTTCCTCGTGTAAACACAATATGATAGTACCAACTTAAACTTACACGTTTACTCTTCTACTTCTACTCCTTTCTTTTCTTATAAGCTTTCTCTTTAGCCCACTGACGGGCTATAAAAGCAGCATTGCCTATCGTGAGGACTTTTAGAGGAAACTTTCCAGCATATTAGTGTCATTTAGTAGAGAACATGGAAAACTCCTACTAATATGCCTGCCGATTTGAAACATTTACACACGTTGTCACAATGGCCATAGTCTCCTCGTGGCGTAGGGCTTGATGTGTGATTATCTAGTTCACGTGTTTTCCTTTCCTTTTCTCTACACTTTACCGCGTGCCTAAGTGTTATGTAGCTCCTAACAATTACAAAGGGTGGAATATCGGTAGTACTTATGCATACCATGAATAGCCCACCGACGGATGGTGAAAGAAGGATAGTACCTTCAGAAGTAGGGCTTTGAGGCCCCAGATTTAAATATCGTAGAAGAGAAAACAGCACACCAAACAGTCTGAATATCGATTAGAGACGCTTTTGCACATGTTGTCACAATCTCCATTGAGTCTAACGTTTCTGAAAGCAGTGACTACAACAGGGCCGTTATTGATTCGAAAATCGGACCTCTTGCTTTCTAGCTGCGCAAGTTGCCACTGGTGGTCGAGCCCATACAGCGGCAAAGTACAAGTTACAAATTAATTCTAGTTTCCGTAATCGGAAAGTTGGTTAGTAACACGATAAATGTAATTAAACCAAAAGCTTCCGTTTATATGCCGGAAAAGGACACGATAAATCTGTTGGTTGTAAAGTCCTTCTTTTAGGCTTAAAATGTAGGTCCGAACTTCCGCAATGCCCTTTCTCGTTGTGTTCATTCAATAGGTTGGTGAGGAAATGAGATGTAATGTAGCATAATTCGCTGAGAAACGTTCAATCTTCTGTGCAGAAATTCCGCTTTAGTGATGAATGACCTCGTTTTGAACTGTCCGAAATTCTTAAACAATGCTTTTATAAATTTTAAGATTTATGTTTTTTATGATTTTACCACAAACTTCGGATTCAAGCCCCGGTGATCCCTTGATGCTTGAGGTGGTTCGGAATCCACCTTAAATCGTAGATCCCAGTCTCATATGACTTGTACTACTACAACACCACATCACATCACTGTCCTAGAGCTGAGTTGCTCCTTTACAGTTTGGGAATGATGTGGGTGGGAAGTCATGTGAGACCTGATGACCTGAAGTAGGTTCTACGGTCATATGAGACCGGGACCTAACGCTTAAAAATGGATTCGAACCCTTACAATCCTCCATGGTACCGCCTTGACTCGAACCCGAAAGCCAGAGCCAGAGCGCTAGCCACTCAGCCATCAGGCCCCATGTCTAATATGACTGTAGAGCGCTGGGAGTAGGACCGATAACTTCATGCCCTAAAAAAGAAAACATCTCCTATTTCGGAATCTGCCTTCAAGTAGACGGCCACGGTCCAACATGGAATGTAGTGGCAGAGAGTTAGTTATTAATTTGCATGTTGCAGAAACGGTTCTGTTACTGATAAATATTATACTATTGATAAATTTTATTTATATTCCCCTATTGTTTATTAGCCTGTTGTCACTTTAAAACAAGCTGTTCTTTTACAATTCCATGTTGTGCACCATGCTATCTTATATTAATCTTGTATTCGGTTACTTGGCTAAATATTGACCATCTTGCCAGAGTTAAAATTGTTTAAAGATGATTTTAAATTTAAATGTGGTGGGAAATCTAAAAGCAAAAAGGTTGCCATAGTTACTACTTAACATTTATTCAATATAAAATAACAAACAATAATTTAAGTCAATACAACTGGACAAAACTCTGAGGTGCAAGATATAAACAGAAAAAACGATAAACAAAAATACTCAGAAACTATTTGGAACAACAAGTAAAATATGTGGTTATTACCTCTTTATTTTCATTTATTATTTTCATCTTCAATGACACTTTAGTACATAAGAAAACTTCACAGTCGTTTAACCATAAATGCTAAATATAAAATAAATCTCCTTTCTTTCTTTTTCATTTGTAGCGATGAAATACCAAGCTATCGATATAAATAATATTCCTAAGTGTTATTATTACTTTTCATACATGGAAACCCATAAAACTCATAAAATGGTATAAAACAGACAAAAAATATTGACATGAAATATAATTCTTCATACTGCATTGAATACATGGACAGGTTATTGAAATGTCACTGGGAAATGGTTGTCAAACTACCATTCTAAGAATCGAAAACTCTCCATTTAAAGTTCTTTCAGCTAATCATGAATAATAAATGTCATAAACATCTAGAGAAATGTCACTATAATATGAATGGGATGCGGTATATTTACTATAAAAGAAATAACTTTTTCAAAAAAAAAAAAATAATTATTTTACTGTAAAATAAAACCAATAAAAATCACACAAAAATAATTACATCGAAAATTTTATAATTACCTTTTTTTTTTCATTATAAAAATGTAATTATTAGGTTGAACAGAAAGTAATACGGGATTTTAACTTACCTAAATTCAAATCGGTTTGGTGTCATAGGTTTCGGGTTCGAATATGGTCTATGCTATGGATGTTTGTAGTGTTTCGGAATCCACTTTAAACCGTATGTCCCGGTTTAATATGACTGTAGGGCATTGGACGTAGAGCTGACAACTCTAACCCATAAAAAGAAATCATCTCATGTCTTAGCCCACCATGGGACTTGCGCCAATGAAGAAGAAAATTCAAGTTGATATAAATGTCCAAATTCAGTTTGAAAGTCATTTATATAAAGTCATTACTAATTGTTTATAATAAAAGGTTTCATATGTCACATAATTTTTATAAGGAGTATATTTTATTCAATTAACTATTCTTTCAAATATCAGTAAGACAGTGCACTATTTGCACTATATACACTGGTGTCCAAAAGTTAAGCATAAATCGAAAAATGCGAAAAACATGGAGTAAACATTCGTAAAATAAAATGAGTACTTATTAAGTACCTGTATGCCAGAAGACCAGCAGTTTGCATTCCCTCAAGTCTGCGAATAAAACGCTCGTTTGAACTGGAGTTTGAAACATCAACATTGGAGTGTGGGAGAGTGGGCCAATGTGCACTATATACACATTCGACGAGTCCCGGTTTAGTCTGAGTAGTGATTCTCGTCGGGTAACGATATGGAGAGAACGTGGAACACGTTTTGAACCAAGAAACATAACGGAAAGACATCTTTTCCATCAAGGGGAGTAATGGTATGGACAGGCATCATGATGGACGGCCGCACAGACCTCCATTTCTTTGACACGGGGTCTGTGACTGGTCAAAGATACAGAGACGAAGTTCTTTAGCCTTATGTTCGCTTATTTCGAGGTGCTGTCGGTCCTGACTTCATATTCATGGATGATAATGCGCCATGTCACCGATCGGTGCTGGTTGATGATTTCCTTGAAACGGAAAACACCCAGCGCATGTTGTGGCCTGCGAACGCCCCTGATTTAAATCCTATCCAGCATGTATGGGATATGCTCGGGAGACAAATTGCAGCGCTTTCGCACCCACCAAGCTCCGTTACAGAACTGAAGAGAGCTCTCTAAGAAGCTTGGAACCGTTTGAGCCCACAACTCATTCATCATCTCATAACAAGTATGGTAAATCGCTGTGCAGCGTGCCTGGCTGTCAGAGGTGACCACACGCCTAATTAAACTGCAGTATCAGTATTTTAAAGAAAAAATGAAAGAAAACATTAAATAAAGTGTGAACCCTTGCTATGCTCAGTTTTCTTTCAAACTGCTACTTTGGATAATAAAATTAATTATTATCGTTCTTTTGATTTGCTTTCTTATTTTATAACCATTTTACACTCGCATATCACGTTTCCCGCCATTCTGATTTACAGTTCCTTCTTTATTCACATAATTGTCAATTATGCTTAACTTTTTGGATACCAGTGTATATGAAATTATATTTTGATAGATCGGCGTTAGATTTCGTTATAAATGTTATTTTTACCATCGGTGGTGTGTTTTGCATAAAAATACAACCCACTGCTGGACCATTAGAGAGTACATTGCCTTCTGAAAGAACTTTTTAGGATAAATTTTCCATCTGCGTACTGTACAGAACCATTAAAAGAAACAGTGGATTCGCTCCGATTTCGTTTAACAATAACATCGCCTTCTGTGATACAGCCAAAACTAAGATAAACTAAATTATACTGTTACTTTTCTCCCATCAATAATAGCGGCCTGAAGGCCAATTGGCTAGCGCTCTGGTCTTTGATACCTCAGATTTCAGATTCCGTAGTTGACCATAGACTCACAAGATAACGATATAGAGTGACAAACAAAACCATACCCTTGAATTCAAAGGAAGTTTGGTTTGGTTTGTCGCTCTACGGACATCTTGTGCACACTTTAGGCTTATTAGACGGGGACCTACAGTTTAAAATAGACTCCGAACCCCCACAAACACCTAGCTACCCCCTCGGACATCAGGCCCCCTTCAATGGAAAATTTATTTGGTCAATAGATATATCTTGCTTATAAACTTTGGTTGGGATTTTATTCAGATTTTTTTCCAGTTAAAAACTTAAAGAGATTTAATACTTAACTTTAATGTTTTTGACATTAAGCAATTGATATAAAACAATAAAACCAAATTAAATATTAAAACTATTAGCCTATTAATTATTAAAACCAAAAAAATAGTATCATAATTTGTATTTGTATACGTATTTTTACTATGATACTGTGTCCAAAAAGTAAGACCAATTTTCAATTTAAAATTCCTAGGGCTTATGGAATTTCAATTTTTGTTCTTTTTTAGGTTGCTGGCACTGTCCTTGACATCTGTGTGAAATTTGACATCCAAATATTCATTAGTGTTTGAGTTACGCTTGTCTTCGTGAGACGCTAAAACTGATTCCGGCGATTTTTGAAATGTCTGAATGAATTGAGCAAAGAACTTGTATTCAATTTTGTTTACGGAAACGTATAGAATGTTGCAGAAGGCATTCCGTGAGTATTCCTACATCGAAAGAAATTTTTAGAAGTATAAACAGTTCAAAGAAGGCAGAGTACGCATTGAAGACAAAGAGCCCTCTGGTCGACCATCAACGTCAACCGACGAAGCTCACGTACAAAAATTAAAGATTTGGTGCTTGCACACCGTCGATTTATAATTAGAGACCTGATGATGTTGGAATGATGATGTTGGAATTTCAAAAGGATCGGTCAATTCCCTTTTGGGTCTCAAACGCGTTAAATCTCGATTGATACAGAAAACACTGAATGCGCCAGCTCACACTACATTGATTCTCCTTGACTTTTTCGCCAAAAATGAAACCCATATCTTTTCCCAATCACCGTATTCCCACCGTGATACGTCTTGCTGTTCCCTGAACTTAAAAGACCATTCCGCGGACATTGTTTTGAGTCGAATTGAAAAGATTCAACGTAAATCGGCGCACGCTTGAAGGCCATCCGTGCCGATGACTTTTTAGCGTGCATTGAGGTTTGGAAAGAAGTTGTCATAAGTGCTTGTGTCCAGAGTGGATTACTTTGAATGTGATGAAATAAATGTGGAAGAATAAATAAAGAGTATTTGAAAAAATGATAATTGGTCTTACTTTTTGGGCACAGTAGTACCCTTGAAATCAATGAAAGAGTTTTATGGTCTATAAACTTATCCCGCTTATAAACCATTGTTGGGATTTTGATCAGGTTTTTCTATATAAACACTTAAAGAGATTTAATCATCATCATTGGTGCAACAGCCTCATGGCGGGCCAAGGCCGTCTGGCTACTGACAGATTTCGAAACATGAGATGTCTTATTTTTACTGGTTCGAGTTTTCAGCCCTATGTCCTACAATCATGTTAAAATGGTACCTACAGTTTAAAGTGGATTTCGAACCACTACAACATCCATGGCACCGCCGGTACTCGAACGCGAAACCTGTGGTACCGAAAGCCGGAGCGCTAGCCACTCGGCCATTCAGGCCTAAGAGATTCAATACTTAACTTTAATATTTAACAATAAGCAGATTCTATTAATTATTAAAAATAAAAAAAATAGTATTATAATTTGTATACATGTTTTTACTATACACAATTAATTGTGCTCAAAAAACAACAGACATTTATTCATGATTTATTTCTAAAACTATTACGATGCTTTCGACTTCACTGTTTTAGCTTATGTGAAAGCGAAGAAAACAAACAGAATGCAAAATCGCTTTTGTCTTCTTTTCCAAGAAGGCATAATGAAAATTCCCCACCCCTTCTGTTTCTGAAATGTAATTATCCCTCCTTCGCTCTACGGTCAACTTGTGCACACTTAACCAGACCAGGACTTACAGTTTAAAGTGGATTCCGAGCCACTACAAACATTCATGGCACCACCGGGTCTCAAACCCGAAACCCGTGGTCCCGAGCGAAGACCGCTAGACACTCGGCCATTCAAGCCCAGCTTATTAATTATTAAAACCAAAAAATAGTATCATAATTTGTATTAGTATTTGTATACGTATATTTACTATACATAATTACTTCTGCTCAAGAAATAACAAACTTTTATTCATGATTTGTTTCTAAAACTATTATGATGCTTTCGACTTGGCTGCCCTGTCTTCTACGAAAGCGAAGAAAACAAACAGAATGCAAAATTGCTTTTGTCTTCTCTTACAAGAAGGCATAATGAAAAATTCTCCACCGCTTCTGTTTCTGAAATGTAATTATCCCTTCCTTCGGTCCCACCTAGCCATTTGAATATCAACGCAGGGATTTTTTTTTTCCCTCAGTTCACATTCGATTATCTCTGAACAGGAGTCAGAATAGATCGATGATTCCCGTTCGTTTCTTTTTCAATCCCTTCGAACGTCTACAATAGATGGAGCGAATCAGTTATCAGTGAACAAGGACAGTTTACGATATCGATTGATATCGACTACTTTTTTTGATTTTATCCGTTCTTTTGTCAAATACTAGTTATAACTCAGAGACGTTTTGACATGGTAGGATGGAATCCAATGTTATTGTAGTGTCCCTATAACTGAGACACTTGTCGTTCGATTTATAAGGGGAAGTTCTATATGTTTCTAGTTGAAGTGGAGCCGGTATTGATTTGTAAAATGTATCGAATAATATAAAAGGTATTCAGGGTGTTCGTATGAGTTTTGTGCTATTTGTAGCAGTCAATTTCAAATCGAAAACTTTGTTTTGCATAATAAATTTATTTTCCTATACTGAATAAAAAAAACTTTGGAAAAAACTCTAATACGAGATGCGTTATAAGTTTAGAATTTTGTATTCTCAATAAAAAAATTTATTGCAATCATGATATTTATTTGTTTTATAATTAATCAACAATGATTTACAATTTGTACACGAATAGATTTATCTTGCTTATAAACTTTTGTTGGGATTTTAATCAGGTTTTTCTAGATAAAAATTTAAAGAGATTTAATACTTAACAATAAGCAGATTCTGTTAATTATTATAACTAAAAAAAATAGCATCATAATTTTCACAAGTTTTTCTACTATGCACAATTAGTTCTGCTCAGAAATAACAGATTTTTATTCATGATTTATTTCTACTAACTCCAAAAAACTATTATGATGCTTTCGACTTCGCTGACTTATCTTATTCGAAAACAAACAGAATGCAAAATTGTTTTTGTCTTCTTTTCCAAGAAGGCATAATGAAAAGTTCGAAAAATTCAATTCTTGCGGTGGCATGGATGTTTGTTAATGGTTCTGAATCCACATTAAACTGTAGGTCCCGCGGTCTAATTAGTCTAAAGTGTGCACAAAATGACAGTAGAGGGACAAACAAAACCATACCCTTGAATTCAATGGAAGAGTTTTCTAGTCTATAAATTTATCTTGCTTGTAAACCTTTGTTGAAATTTTAATCAGATAAAAACTTATTGGATAAACTTGGGATTTCGGGAATACACTTAATTAAAAGATATTTGAATTTTAACGGGGACAAATATGCAGATTTTAATCAGATTTTAGATGCAAACTTAAAAAGATTTAATACTTAAGATAAAAACTTAAAGAGAATTAATTATCCTCATCATTGGCGTAACAGGTTTTGGTGGATAAGGCCGTGTCCAGATTTACTGACAGATTTCGAGTCGATTTTACTGAGATGTCTTTTTTTACGGGGTAGGGTTGTCAGCCCTACTCCCCACGCTCTACAGTCATGTTAGACCGGGACCAACAGTTAAAAGGGGATTTCGAACCATTACAAACATCCATGGTACCAGATTCGAATCCTGTGGTATGGAATGTTTGCCAGATTTTAGTCACTCGGCCTTTCAGACCGAAAAGATTTAAACTTAACTTTAATTTTGCAATCAGCAGATTCTATTAATTATTAAAACCAAAAAAATAGCATGATAATTTGTTACTATTTTTACTATGCACAATTAATTCTGTTCAAGAAATATCAGATTTTTATTCGTGATTTATTTCCACTAACTGCAAAAAACTATTATGATGCTTTCGACTTCGCTGGCTTATCTTATACGAAAACAAACAGAATGCAAAATTGCTTTTGTCTTCTTTTCCAAGAAGGCATAATGAAAAATTCCCCACCGTTCTGTTTCTGAAATGTAATTATCCCTTCTTCAGGTCCCACCTATTTGAATATCAGCTCTACCAGGGATTTTTTTTTCCCCTCAGTTCAGATTCGATTATCTCTGAACAGGAGTCAGGATAGATCGATGATTCCCGTTCATTCTTTTGCAATCGCTTCGAACGTCTACAATAGATGGAGCGAATCAGTTATCAGTGAACAAGGACATTTTACGATATCGATTGATATCGACTACTTTTGATTTTATCCCTTCTTTTGTCAAATACCAGTTATAACTCAGAGACGTTTTGACATGGTAGGGTGGAATCCAATGTTATTCTAGTGTCCCCCATAACTGAGACACTTGTCGTTCGATTTATAAGGGGAAATTCTATATGTTTCTAGTTGGAAGTGGAGCCGGTATTGATTTGTAAAATGTATCGAATGATATAAAATGTATTCGGGGGTGTTCGTATGAGTTTGATGCTATTTGTAGAAGTCAGTTTAAAAAACTTGGAAAAAGAACTTGCAAAACTTGAAAACTTGGAAAAAGCTCTAATACGAGATTCTGTATAAGTTTAGTATTTTGTATTCAAAATAAAATTAATTAATTGCAGATATGGTATTTGCTTTGTAATTAATCCTAAGCATCATGCTAAATCATGCTACTTATTGAAAATAGCAAGGTTTTACAAAACTTATTTCAAATAACTCAATCCTCACAAATCATTTGAAAACGTATTTTAATGTTATATATTGCCTAAATGTGGCAATGTATTCCTTACAAAATCATATAGAAATGTATTTTAGTGTTAGATATTGCCCAAATGGGGCAATTATCTCTTACAAAATCATATAAAAAATGTATTTTAGTATTATATACATCCCGTGTGGGGAAATTTACTCGGATAAAATGTTTCAATGATTCAGGTTTGAACCAGCTGATGGCGTCTGCTGTGGTCACGGACTCGAGAGGATTTAAAGAGGAGATTCGATGGCTATTATAGCAAAGAGTTCAATGTATATAGCATCGACAGGCTGATAGTTTGCTCCTACTGGTCGGGAAACAGTTGGTAACGTACTCACCTAGCATGTTGAAGGGATGTGGTTCGAATCCAGTACCGGTATTATTGTAGTCACTGCTTTCAGTAACGAGGAGATTCAGTAACGAGCTGACTGTTTTTGCACTATTCATGGCCAGTCGGCAACGTGCGCTCCTAGCGTGCTGGAAGGATGAGGTTCAAATTTACTACAGGTATTATTGTAGTCATTGCTTTTTAGTAACGAAGAGAATCGAGGACGATTATTAACTAGTGCAATGTTTCTCGCATCAATTGTAACGACGTGTGCAAAACATAAGTTGCAGGTCATAATCAGGTTGCTTGATAAGAGTTTTCTGGATTTCCTTCCATGTGACACGTAAACGCGGAGCAGTTATCCCTAAAAGTCCTTCCGGAAGTCACTTTCCTTCCCTTGATCCCCATCGGTGGGCTGTTCAAGGTATATAGGTCCACTGATATCCCATTCATTACCTTTCTACCTGTAGAGGGCTATATAACCCTCGTGACGTGGGTATGATGTGGAGAAAATAAAAGTAAAAGGCTGCTTGTTTGGAGTTTTCTGGTTTAAGATAACGCAAATGTGAGGCACTTTCTTTTAAATGTATTCACAGGAATAATTCTCTGCTCTCATCGCCCGTTTATGAGTTGTTCGTGGAATATATAAGTGGAACGTGGCGCTCATGTTAAAAAATAATTATTCAACATAAAAACAATTTATTGATGTATAATCTTTGAATGCACTAAGTAGCACATTTTTCAACATAAGAGTAATAATTGAAATTTTTTAATTTTCATAAATACTGTGAGCAATGCATTATTCACCAAATCTTAATTTTATTAGAATTTTTGCAGAATATTCTGAATTTATTTATTATTCGTCACCGACAGACAGGGTAAACAAAATTGCAGAAATAGACTTTTTTATCATGTGATCAATCTTATTTATAAATGCGACATAATAAACTAGTTACCTGCCAATTGCTAAATAATGCAGAGGATATATCTTATAGCATTACTGCAATACACTATTATGAATCTATGCATTGTCATATGAAATGGTTATTACGATAACGTTAATGATTGATTGCTTCAAAGTTACTATTACAATGATTACATCACACCACATATTGTGCCCAGAGCTGAATTATCTGTTTAGAATGATGTGGATTGAAATTGTGTATCCATGCAATAATGATTCCAATAATACAAAGAAATTAATAAAAAGCAGAAGATTAAAAACAGAAATGTCGCAAGCACTAAAGTTACTAACTAAATAACGATATAAATATTCGTATCACTATTATATATGATAACTATATTCAAAACTATTACAAGGATAATCAATTAATTATGCCATTTTTAATTTCGGAAAATAGTAGAAGAATCGTACTATAGGGAAAAAAGCATTTGTTTCTTGCCTCATATCTATAAATGATTATTGAATGCCATAAAATTTAAACCAAACCAATCTTACCAAATAAGTGATTATCGATACATATCAAAAAACAGAATTCTTTAATTTTGTCATAGAAATCTTTAGTGAATCGTAGTCGGTCTTCATCTAGGATTATTTGGATAATAGTAGAGAGATGTTCTGTAGCAGTCGTTATCAAACTTATTTTAGGATTTTTTTGCATGAATGTCGCTTTAAATTCTTTTGGTTGGCTCACGTTATGAATAGTAGTCTGTCTTTATTTAATTATTGTTAGGATAATAGTAAATATATGTTCTGTAGCAGTGGTTCTCAAACTTATCTTAGAATCTCTTCCGTGCATGTATCTTTAAAATTTTTGGCATATCGCGGTATGAATAATAGTCAGTCTTTGACTAATAATTGTGTAGATAATGACAAAGAGATTATCTGTAGCAGTTGTTCTCAAACTTATTTTAGAATGTCTTGCGTGAATACCTCCTTTAAAGTTTTGGAGGAATCCCGGTATGAATAGTAGTCGGTCTTCATTTAATGATTGTTTGAATAATGGCAAAGATATATTCTGTAGCAGTGGTTCTCAAACTTATCTTCGAATCTCTTCAGTGGATGTATCTTTAACATTTTTGGACGGCTCGCAACGTGAATATTAGTTTATATTTCATCTAATAATTGTTTGAATAATGTCTGATCACAATGAAAGATATTCTGTAGCAGTTTTCACAAACTTGTTTTAGGATATCTTGCGTGTATGTCTCTTTTTAAAACATTTTCTATGGCTCATGGACTCTTTTAGAATTTAAATAAACTACAACTTCAGGCTTAGTGTATAAGATTTTAAGAATAAGAAAAATTACTTAAAAATTTAACATTTAAATAAATTACAACTAATTTGTCTCTCACTTATTATTTTAAATTTATAAATATTTTTATATAAGTAAACATATTTATTAACTTATACAAATCCCATGTTTCTCTAGTTCTATTTATACAGCGACAATTGAATAGTAGTCAGTTGTATATATTTTTCTTCATTTCTTTTTTTCTCAGATATGTTTTGAATTGCTGTAAGCAATAAGTAAATTAGAAATAAGTAAAATTATTATTAAATACAAATCAGTGTCTTATTTTATAAATTATTATAGAATTCAAATAACTTTTATTTTTATAAAATTTAACAAATTTTTTTTTATTTATTAAAATAATACAAAAAAACTATCGTATTAATGTAGGTTACATTATGTTTCTCTCAAGTTAATAAAAGACTTTTTGGCAAACAACAGTTTATTTCGAGAAAAGAGCACATTTTTATCATAAATTTTAACCCAAATTTCAATAGTTTTACAAAAGTTCAGTAGTTTTTTTAGTTAAATAATACATTTGCTATGCCTGAATCAATTCTTCTATGCATAGCTTTGTTTCGCTCAATGCTATTGTCATATCATTTTTCTTATCTAATCAATCTCTAGAATTTGTTTTTATCAAGTAAGCTCTAGAATTTTTTTATATCAAGTAATCAATTGAAAATTGTAAAAATGAAAATCGTAAAATATCAATAAAGATAAAATTGAGATAAGTCTGCCACATAGGACGTAAATTTTCCCCTCCATAAAATATCGATAAAAACAAAAATTAGATATGTCTGCTACATAGGATGTAATTTTTTTTACTGCATAAAAAATCAATAAAAATATAATGTTATAAATCTTCTGTTTATAATGTAATTTTTTTATATTATATAAATCATTTTATATTATATATCTCATTTTTATTTTTATATCAATAAAAATAAAGAAGGAAATAAGTCTGCTTCAGAAGATGATAATTTTTAATACGTAAAATATCAATAAAAATAAAAAGTAAATGATTTTACTATTGAGGATGTTAATTTTTTTTCCCACTGCAAATTATCAATAAAAATTAAAAATAAGGTAAATCCGTTACAGAAGATATCCCTTTTTTTCCCTTTCAATAATGATTTCACTTTTTTTTCCTGACAATATATTGCAAATAAAAAAAAAATACTTCTGGTTTTACATTATCATTAAAAGACAGGAATAAAAAAATCCATTCTCAAAGAGCAATCAAGTTCCATCGCTTAAAAGTTAGCAACAAGCGAAATTATCAGAATGCAAGTGAAAAATTACATACATCATAAAATTACAGCAACTTACTAAGTATGCCCGCAGCATAAAAATAGCGCTCAGTCAAAGCAGTTAGGCAAAACAGGAATTCCCCTTTCATTCGGTGATAAATCCCTCGAGAATCCCTTAAGCAAAAAAACAAATATCTTATTGGACTTGAGAATTAGAATTCCCTGCTTCCTGTCATTGGGGAGGAAAATAAAACACAGTCATTCTTCCATTTGTTTGCCCCTGGGGACTCTTTCAGACTTTTCAACGAAAATCGGCTTACATCCATTGCTTTCGAATGGCACTGCGTGAAGCTAAATCTATTTCGAGTTCGAAGTAATTCCCTTTCATTACTCTCGTTTTTTCCTTGTTCGACTCAAACTCCAGCTTGTTCATTTCTTGTCCAGTGACTTCTGGAATGCTGAGTCAGCAATTAGACACTTATACATTGAGCGATGGAGGAAAGTAGTTTTTAATCTTGAGTATTTTATTCAGGAGAGGAACTATTAAATGGTTAATGGCATCAGCTCTTTTAAAAAAAGAATCTAAGTAACTACAATTGTATGTATGCATGTTTTAATATATATAAAAATATGTGTATACATTTATTTTATAATAAAAATTAAAATGAGATAACCTGGTACATAGGATGTAAATTTTTCCCTCCTTAAAATATAAATAAAAATAAAAATAACATAAGTCTGGTACATAGGTTGTAATTTTTTTTCTTCTGTAAAATATCTATAAAAAGTAATAAGTCTGCAATAACTAATAAGTAATAAGTCTGCAATCAATAAAAAGTAATAAGTCCGCAATCAATAAAGAGTAATAAGTCTGCAATCAATAATAAATAATAAGTCTGTAATATCAATAATAAGTATGTTACAGAAAATGTTATTCTTTTCCCTCCGTGAAATATCAATAAAAATAAAAATGAGATAAGCCTTCTACATAGGATGTAAATTTTTTTCCTTTTGTAAAATGTCAATAATCATCTACTACAGAAGATGATAATTTTTTTACTCCGTAAAATATCAGTAAAAGTAAAAAATAAAGCGAGTCTGTTACAGAAAATATTCTTTCCTTTCAATAATGATTTCACTATCTTCCCTGACAATACATTACAAATAAAAAGAGACTTCTGGTTTTACATTATCATTAAAAAACAGGAATAAAAAAGACCATTCTCAAATTGCAGTCGAGTTCAATCGCTTAAAAAGTTAACAACAAGTTAAACCGTCAGAACGCAAGTGAAAAATCACATACATCATTAAATTACAGCAAGTTACTAAGTATGCCTGCAGCATAAAAATATCGCTCAGTCAAAGCAGTTAAGCAAAACAGGAATTCCTTTTTTATTCGGTGATAAATCCCTCGAGAATCCCTTAAGCAAAAGAAATCAAATTTTTTTTTATTGGACTTGAGAATTAGAATTCCCTGCTTCCTGTCATTGGGATGGAAAATAAAACACAGTCATTCTCCCGTTTGTTTGCCCCTGGGGACTATTTGAGACTTTTTCAACGAAAATCGGCTTAACATCCATTGCATCGAAATAGCACTGCGTGAAGCTAAATCTATTTTGAGTTCGAACTAATTCCCTTTCATTACTCTCGTTTTTTCCCTTGTTCGACTCAAACTTCCGTTTGTTCATTTCTTGTCCAATGACTTCTGGAATGCTGAGTCAGCAATTAGACACATACATTGAGCGATGGAGGAAAGTAGTTTTTAATCTTGAATATTTTATTCAGGAGAAGAACTATTAAATGGTTAATGACATTTGCTCTTTTAAAGATTATGTGTTATGTGTGTTGTATTATATTAGATATATTGATGTATATAGTCATTTAATATGTTTTTATCATTTAAAAGTGGATAGAAGACCTTCGCTATTTTAAAAGAAGTCTAAGTAAATAAAAACCTAAAATTGTTTGCATGCATGTTTAAATATGGTGATTATAATTAGGTTCCACTTTCGAAAGGCTGTAAAAAAAAAAAACACTCGTCACAATGAGTTCAAATTTGAACTGAAGATACTTGAAGAAGGAGAAAAATGATATGACATCAGAAAAACAGTTCCACCAATTTTTCCCATCCATTTTGGTATGATCTTAATGTGGTGTACAAACAATGTCACAACTGTTGAATGACTTGGAAAGAATTTTGTCCGTTAAAAAATCGAAACAATAAAGCACATTGAACATTACAGTTGATTTAATGTGGGACTCATGGCAAATACTTTGTAATTTCGATTCAAAATATCACTGGCAGCCAAATTCACTTTCTTTATGTCACTTACAGTGCCATCTATTAATACATTTTCGAACTTTTTGATGCCGTATCGTTTCTCCCTTTTGCATTTGCATTCGAAAAGCATTTTGAAAGTGGAACTTTAATTATAACTCCTATATATATACACTGAAGTGACAAAAGTCATGGGATAGCAATATGCAAATTTTCGATGGCAGTAGCATCGCGTAGAACAGGAATAAATGCGCAGTGCTTTCGCAGAGCTTTCATTTCTGTTCAAGTTATTCATGTGAAGAGGTTTTGACGTGATGATGACCGCACGACACAATTAACAGACTTTGAACGCGGAATGTTAGTTGGAGCTAGACGCATGGGTCATGCCATTTCGGAAATCGTTTGGAATTCAACATTCCCAGATCCACTGTGTCAAGACTGTGTCGAGAGTATGAAATTTCAGGCATAACATCCCACCATGGACAGCGCAGTGGTCGACCGCCTGCACTTAACGACCGAGACCGGCGACGTCTGCAAAGAGTCGTAAATTCTAACAAACAAGCAACACTGCGTCGAATAACCGCAAAATCAATGTGGGACGTAGAAGGGACTTGTCTGTTAGAACTGTGCGGAGAAATTTGGCTTTCTTGGGCTATTCCAGCAGAAGACCGACTCGAGTGCCTTTACTGACAGAATGACATCGCTTGCAGCGACTCTCGTGGGCACGTGAGCATATCGGTTGGTCCCTAGATGAATGGAAAACCGTGGCCTGGTCCGATGAGTCACGATTTCAGTTGGTAAGAGCTGATGGTAGGGTTCGAGTGTGGCGCAGACCCCACGAAGCCATGGACCCAAACTGTCAGCAAGGCACTGTTCAAGCTGGTGGTGGCTCCGTAATGGTGTGGGCTGTTTTTCATGGCATGGACTTGGTCCTCTGGGGGACTGGACCGAACATTGACTGGAAATGCTTATGTTCAGCTACTTGAGATCACTTGCAGCCATTCATGGACTTCATGTACCCAAACAACGATGGGATGTTTATGGATGACAATGCGCCATGTCACCGGGTCGCAACTGTTCGCGATTGGTTTGAAGAACATTCTGGACAATTCCAACGAATGATCTGGCCACCTAGAGATCGCCCGACATGAATCCCATCGAGCATTTATGGGACATCATCGAGAGGTCTGTTCGTGCCCAAAATCCTGCACCATCAACGCTTTTCACAATTATGGACGTCTATCGAGACAGCATGGCTCAATATTCCTGCAGAAGACTTCCAACGACTTGTTGAGTCCATGCCACATCGAGGTGCTGCACTTCGCCGGGCGAAAGGAGGGCCTACACGATGTTAAGAGGTATCCCATGACTTTTGTCACATCAGTGTATATGTTGCATTATATTAAGTATCTTGAAGTATACAATATTTTGTTGTCATTTAAAAGTGGATAGAAGACATCTGCTCTTTAAAAAGAAATCTAAGTAACTTAAATTATATGCATGCATGTATATATGTTGTATTATTTTACATATGTTGTTATATAATATAAGTTGTTAACATTTGGATAGAAGAGCCTGAGATTTTAAAAAGGCACATGATAATATTAGTGAATATTAAATCTTAAGTAGACAAGAAAAAAGTTATAAATAATTTTAAAATGCAACAATTTTTTGTGAAGCTACCTATCATATCCCAGTGGTATTGTTTGCTAGTTATTCTGCAAGAGATTTATTTATTTCAACTTCATATATAAATATATATATTAATTTTGTAGGTTAAATAATAATTATAATTTGAGTAATTAAATGTCATTCAGTGATTAACTTTTATAATAATATTTTAATAATTTCAATCACTAAATGCATTTGATGGAGTTATAATCAGCATCTATATACGTTACATTACTACTATTAAATTAAAACACTTGATTAAAGTAATTCAAATTCCATTGAATGGATATTTACCAGAAAATCATATAAGTGAAATACCTTTTCATTTCATATTCAAAATTACTTAATCCGTAAATGTGTTTATATCATGAATCTCGAATGGTGTTACATAATTACCGTCATATATATAACTGACAATTATATAACACCACATAAAAGATAAACATAATATTTTTAAGCTATATGAAGTTAGATAAATAGACATCACTCATGTTTAATGCATGTTATTTTATAATAAATGCATAATGCTGTTGCTTTTTAGATTCCGTACAGTTTGATTGGATGCTATTTGCAAGGAAAGGTATATAACAGATTCAGCGTTACGCAGATTGCATCACGAAAGATATGCTGCATTGCATCCATATTGAGCTACCACGGTTTAGAACGAACATTTAGGTGGAGCATCATCTAAAGGAATCCAATCCTCCCTTCCACCTCTTTGAGCTCAAATGAAAATATCAATAAGAATGATGTAAATTTTTTTCGTTGTAAAATATCAATAAAAAAAAAAATAACGTAAGTCTGCTACATATAATGCTATTCTTTTCCCTTCGTGAAATATGAATAACAACAAAAATGAGATAAGTATTCTACATAGGATATAAATTTTTAATCTGTAAAATATCAATAATCATCTACTACAGAAGATGACATTTTTTTTTTTGTTGCGTAAAATATCAATAAAAATAAAATGAGATAAGTATGTTATAGACAATATTATTCATTTCAATAACGATTTCCCTTTTTTCCCTGACAATATATTACAAATAAAAATACTTTTAGTTTTACATTATCATTAAAGAACATGAATAAAAAAGCCATTCTCAAATAGCAGTCGAGTTCCATCGCTTAAAAGTTTAAAACCGTTAGAATGCAAGTGAAAAATTACATACATCATTAAATTACATCAACTTTCTAAGTATGCCCACAGCATAAAAATAGCGCTCAGTCAAAGCAATTAGGCGAAACAGGAATTCCCTTTTATTCGGTGATAAATCCCTCGAGAATCCTTTAAGCAAAAGAAATCAAATATTTTATTTGACTTGAGAATTAGAATTCCCTGCTTCCTGTCATTGGGAGGAAAAGTCATTCTTCCATTTGTTTGCCCCTAAGGGACTGTTTCATTTTTTCAACGAAAATCGGCTTACATCCATTGCGTCGAATGGCACTGCGTGAAGCTAAATCTATTTTGAGTTCGAACTAATTCCCTTTCATTACTTTCGTTTTCCCTTGTTTGACTCAAACTTCCGTTTGTTCATTTCTTGTCCAATGACTTCTGGAATGCTGAGTCAGCAATTCTTACATTGAGCGAAAGAGTGTTTAATCTTATTTTATTCAGGACATGAACTATTAAATGGTTAATGGCATCCCAGCCACTTTTAAAAGAATCCTAAGTAATTAAAATTGTATGCATGCATGTTTTAATATATATAAATATATATATATATACATTTATTTTATAATAAAAATAGAAATGACATAAGTCTGCTACATAGGTTGTAAATTTTCCTCCGTAAAAATCAATAAAAAATAAAATGAGATAATCTGTTATACATAGGAAGTAAATTTTTCCCTCCAAAACATCAATAAAAATTAAAATGAAAATACTGCTACATAGGAAGTAAATTTTTCCCTCCTTAAAACATCAATAAAAATTAAAATGAGAAAATCTGCTACATAGGAAGTAAATTTTTCCCTCCTTAAAACATCAATAAAAATTAAAATGAGAAAATCTGCTACATAGGAAGTAAACTTTTTTCCCTCCTTAAAACATCAATAAAAATTAAAATGAGAAAATCTGCTACATAGGCGAAGTAAATTTTTCCCTCCTTAAAACATCAATAAAAATTAAAATGAGAAAAATCTTTAAAAAAAGTAAAATAAAACATCAATAAAAATTAAAATGAGATAAATCTGCTACATAGGATGTAAATTTTACCCATTTGTAAAATATCAATAATCATCTACTACAGAAGATGAAAATTTTTTTTAATCCGTAAGTTATAAGTAAAAATAAAAATAAGATGAGTCTGTTACAGAAAATACCTTTTTCCTATTAATAATGATTCCACTTGCTTCCCTGACAGTATATTACAACTAAGAAATACCTCTGATTTTACATTGTCATTAAAAACAGGAATAAAAAAAATCTATTACAAATAAAAAAAATTTTTTTTACATTATCATTAAAAAATCGGAATAAAAAAGTCATTCTCCATAGCAGTTGAGTTCCATTGCTTAAAAAGTTAACAAGTGAAACAGTTAGAACGCGAGTGAAAAATTACATACATCAGTAAATTACAACAACTTACTAAGTATGCCCACGGCATAAAAATAGCGCTCAGTCAAAGCAGTTAGGCAAAACAGAAATTCCTTTTTTCGGCGATAAATCCCTCGAGTATCCCTTAAGCAAAAGAAATCAAATATTTTATTGGACTTGAGAATTAGAATTTCCTGCTTCCTGTCATTGGGAAGGAAAATAAACACAGTCGTTCTTCCATTTGTGTGGCCCTGGGGACTATTTGAGACTTTTTCAACGAAAATCGGCTTACATCCATTTTGTTCGACTAGCACTGCGTGAAGCTAAATCTATTTTGAGTTCGAACTAATTCCCTTTCATTACTCTCGTTTTTTCCCTTGTTTGACTCAAACTTCCGCTTGTTCATTTCTTGTCAAATGACTTCTGGAATGCTGAGTCAGCAATTAGACACACATACATTGAGCGATGGAAAGAAGTAGTGTTTAATCTTGAGGGTTTTATTCATATAAAGAACTATTAAATGTTTAATGACATCAGCTCATTTAAAAAGTGTGTGTGTGTGTTATTAATTTTGTAGGTTAATAATAACTTATTTGAATAATTAAATGACATCCAGTAATTAAATTATGTCATAATATTTTAACAATTTTAATCACTAAATGCAATTGATAGAGTTATAATCAGCATCTTAATCAACAATTGTTTTTCAATTCCTATGTATAATCGCTAATTGTTTTGTAATTCATATGTATATTTGCTAATTGTTTTGTAATTTGCATGTAAAATTCCTGTTTATCTTCGATAATTGTTTTGTAGTTCATATGTATATTCGCTAATTGTTTTGCAAATTCGCATGTGGGATTTGTATGTATATTCGCTAATTATTTTGTAATTCATATGTATATTCGCTAATTATTTTGTAATTCATATGTATATTCGCTAATTATTTTGTAATTCATATGTATATTCGCTAATTATTTTGTAATTCATATGTATATTCGCTAATTGTTTTGCAAATTCGCATGTGGGATTTGTATGTATATTCGCTAATTATTTTTGTAATTCATATGTATATTCGCTAATTATTTTGTAATTCATATGTATATTCGCTAATTGTTTTGCAAATTCGCATGTGGGGATTTGTATGTATATTCGCTAATTATTTTGTAATTCATATGTATATTCGCTAATTGTTTTGCAAATTCGCATGTGGGATTTGTATGTATATTCGCTAATTATTTTGTAATTCATATGTATATTTATTAATTGTTTTGGAATTCGTCTGTTACCTTAAATATTTCATTAGTTATATTTTTACCCCTGTGGATTTATTGTTATGTTGTGCAATAATTATTGTGTTTATAGCATGAATGCATCTTTTGTCAGATTTCAAAATGGAGTTCTAATTCGAAATCTGATTCAATAGTATCCATCTAGCTCTATAAATATATAACAAAATCTACCACCCGTTTTTATAAAAAAAAAATTTAATGTAATTTTTAACTTTTTTATATTGATAAAATGTCTTTTATATAATCACTTACATAATTAAAAGAAAGCAACTTCACACCGCAAACATAATAATCGAATTGGAAAATATGTATTTTTTAAGAAAACTTTTTTTAAATTTCTTAATGCACAGAAAATGCATTTTTTACTTAAGAGAAACAATCACCTATAAGCTTTCACAAAAGAATGAAATGGGAAATTTTCCAATACTAATTACCAATAAATTATTATATATATATAAAAAACTAATAAATTTACCAATAAATTATTTTCTATTATTATTAGAGTTTTAAGCTATCTTATTTATATTTCATATACTGCTTCTTTAATATAATTATTAAAAAAAAATGCTATCATTTCAAATGTTTGTTCTTCAAAAGGGACATTAAAATATTACTAAATTTCCTCAAAATTATCTCGCGTCACGAATTTCATTATAACCCAAAATTTTTATTTTGGGTGTTAGTGATACACGTGTCTTTAAATCTATTAACATATAGAGTAGTTTTGACGCGATGATTATCATCACTGTTCTAGTATGTCATTAATCCTGCCTTTAAAAGTCTTTGTTTTTCTCATTTGGCATCAACAAAGCGCTCAATAAATCACCATTTATCATCCTAATTGGACCTCATTTTTTCCCTAAGGGAATTTTTTCTTTGAAAGGGGGATTTTTCGAAGAATTCGCAAGAACTTTTTTCCCTAACCATCATTCTTTCCTTAGCGAAGATAAAGGACATCGGATAAGAAAATAATTTATAAAAATGTCCTTAATTTTATTACTCAGAACTTCAAATTCTTTTACTATCTTTAGATGTTTTTTTATAAGTCATTTAGCATAGAGCTTTATGTATATTGTATCATTAAGTAATTTATAAGACGACATACTTTACATCATTAAAAGTTTAAAGTTTAGAAAAATGTTATTGAAATCAATTTATAATTTGTTTCTTCATGGTTATGTTTATATGTTTGTTTGTTGTTGTTGTTTCTTATTCGAAGACCAAAAATAAGTATTTTATAAATTAATTATTGGGAAAAATGTTATTTTAAAAATATGATTTTTTTAATTTAAAATACGTTATTTTTTTTTTTAAGTTTCCGTAAGCAAATTAAGGGACCTGATGGCCGAGTGACTAGCGCTCTGGTGCTCAATGTCATAGGCTTCGGTTCGAATCCCGGCAGTGGCATAGATGTTTGTAGTAGTTCGAATCTACTTTAAACCGTAGATCCCCATCTAATATAACTGTAGAGTGTTGGTAGTAGTTTTGACAACCCTATACCCCGTGAAAACAAAACATCTCATGTCTCAAAATTTGCCAGTAAGCTGAAGACCTTGGTCCGCCATGAGGCTGCTGCGCCACTGAGGATGATAATGATGATGTAAGAAAATTAAGCTTTATGATGGACCCTAAGTAATGTAACAATTATTTATTGAATTTAAAGTTAAATATGGACAAACATCAAAAGTTAATAACAACAAACAAAAAAGAGCGTTGCATTCAACCTTTCCAAAATAGTTCTTGGTCACTGCTGAAGAAGTTCGTTCTCTTAACAGAGGAAGAATTGGTGATGCGCTGAAATAGCTGTTATCACTTATACGAAAGGAGCGGTTACAACAATTATGATAGAAGTCTAGATAATTTGAAACGATTATTTTTTTCTAATGCAGCTGGCAAATAGACCGTGATCTTTTATGCCGTAAGGGCTGCACCGATGTTACTCACGTTGCACTACCCAGAGAGCGCGTGTAACTTGAATACAAAGTCACGGATGCTGAGTAACAATGCCCCCGCAACGCTCTACGCTCCTATTAGGACCGGGATCTACGGTTTTAAAGTGGATTCCGAACCGCTGCAACACCCATGGCAACGCCGGGATTTGAACCCGATACCTGTGGTACCGAGCGCCAGAGTTTGAAGGATTATAGAGATTACTACATTGATATTTCAGATGTTGTTTTAAAATTCCGGGTACTTTGACATAAATTATTCTTAGAACAAAGAAATAGTGGATTCAATGTTACCCAAGATGCACTACAAGGAGGAGGAGGATGCTACACTGCATTCCGTTGTGACAATCTTGAACGAACACTCTCAAGAATGCTTTTCGAGGTTTTCCCCTTCTCTCCTCTTCCTCGAGTCCTATTGATATTTGAAATTTAGAAATAGTTTTATTTTTGGTAAGAATCCTCCTTACAGAATAATTTAAAAGTTTCATTCTTAATCCCTGATATAATTCCAAAATGAAAAGATATAAATTCAAAACTGGTGTAATGCGAATGTGATCTTACGTTCTTTAAAAAAAAAAATTCTAAAAGTTACCACCAGAAAAAAACAGCAAAAGGTTGATATTGGAAAACATCATATAAATAATAATCTTGATTAATAATTTCTGCAATCAGGGCAGCATAATGATGCAAACAAAGTCCAAAAGCAAAAATATTCTAAAAGGCCAGGGACAAAAATCTATCAGTCCAATAATTGGTGTTATAACGATAAATGGTGTTTCAGTACCCAAGCTAAAATTCACATGAATTAAGAACTAGTGATTAAACAATTCATAAAATAAAAATCAATAAATATTGCTGCAAATAAAATTAAATTTCCGTAGCTCCTTTTATAGATACTACTGTGCCCAAAAAAGTAAGACCAATTATTTAAAAAAAAAAAACTTTATTTTCTCTTAAAAAATTTTGTCTTTCAAATTTATTTCAACGCCTTCAAAGTAATCCCCTCCGAACACAACGCATTTATGGCAATTTTTTTTTCCCCAATCTTCAAAGCGTGCTAAAAAGTCATCGGCAGGGATGGCATTCAAAGCGCGCGCCGATTCACGTTGAATCTCTCCAATCGACTCAAAACGGTGTCCCTGGAGTGGTCTTTTGAGTTTAGGGAATGACCAGAAGTCGCACGGTGTGAATACAGGGGTTGTGGAACGTTATGGGTTTCATTTTTGGCGAAAAAGTCACGAAGAATCAATGCAGTGTGAGCTGGCGCATTCAGTAATCGACAAACAAACGTCAAATTAACGTCAAATTTCGTCAGTCGAAATTCGACGCGTTTGAGACCCAAAATGGAATTGACCGATCCTTTTGAAATTCCAACATCATCAGCAAGGTCTCTAATTGTAAATCGACGGTTTGCAAGCAACAAATCTTTAATTTTTTTTGGACGTGAGCTTCGTCGGTTGAGACTGATGGTCGACCAGAGGACTCTTCGTCTTCAACGCATTTTCTGCCTTCTTTAAACTGTTTATACCACTTGTAAACATTTATTTCCGATATAGGAATGCTCACCGAATGCCTTCTAAAACATTCTATACATTTGCGCAAACAAAATTGAATGCAAGTTCTTTGCACAATTAATTCAGACATTTCAATCGCCGGAATCAGTTTTAGCGTATCACAAAGTCAGCGTAAAGGCTCGTTCCCACCGAGGCGTGAGGCGTTTTAAGCGAGAAGCGTTGACCAATCACTAGACTCTCCACGTTCGCCTGAAACCGGTTAGAAATCCACCGCTCCGAGTTGGGCAACTTTTAACTCGAATCGGAACTTTCGGAACTCGAATCGGAAGGTAGGCGTAATGTGATTTCTGACGTTTCGCTGTAAAGGAGCCGCCCTGCCGCGTGAATCTTCAACGTTTCGTGCCTCGGTGGGAACGAGCCTTAACTCAAACACTAATGAATATTTTGACGTTAAATTTCACACAGATGTCAAGGACAGTGCCAGCAACCTAAAACAAAAAAAAAAATTGTAATTCTACAACCTCGGGAATCTTAAATTGAAAATTGGTTTTATTTTTGGACACAGTAGTATGCCTGTCATTCGAAAACAACAACTTGATAACATACATTGTTTTATATAAACATACAAAGGTAAGCAATTTAAGATTTATTCAATATTTTGACATAATACAACATGATAGCAACTTAAAGTTATTGAATAAATAAAAAATATATGATCAAACATCATGTAAAATATGTTTGATTCAAAACTCTGCATTACATTTCCTGAAAATTGAAATATATCCTATGCATTTCTCTGGTGGAAAGAAGCTACAACTCTCTGTTTTGTTGGCGAGATTGTTTCGGCGCTCGAAAAAAGACGAGAGCAATTTGTATTTATTTTATTGGGAGAGGTTTATCGTGTTCCTTCGAAGATGAAGGGCCAATTTACTGCACCCTGGGGGTTGTTACTTATCAGCCGAATCCCAGTCGTTAGTTTAACAATGAAGGGAAATGCTGTTCGCGCTTTTGTCGCTTATATGAACTTCAAGAAGGTCATAAATAACCTGCAAAAAGGTAACTTGTATTTGTCTTCAAAACTTGTATACTTTCTTTTGAGTTGGTTATTGAATGAAATGTCAAACTAGAATCTTATAAGAATTTCAATTTCATTTTCTGTCTATTCTGCTTTACTATTAAATAAAAGGAAAGTCAATTCAGAAACTCAAAATATTTATATTATATTCAAGTCATCTTTCAATTTCCAAAATATTAAATAATTTTTTTCTATCTATATTAAAAATGGATTTATCTATGTTCCAGCATAACTTAAAAACTATAACACCTAGAAGACCTTTTTTCGTGATTTTTTATTTCATATAATAAACTCGTAATCACAGGTTTTTTTTTACTTAATACAGTAAGTGAATTTTAAAGAAAAACTATTTAGGCATTCATTTAATTTGAATACAAAACCTTCTACCTAAGCGTGCTCCATCACAACAGAATCTAACCCCCTCCTTCCCTCTATCCATGGGACCAAACGGGTTCTTGGACTTAGTCTGATGTTGCTGTTGGGATAAGAAAAAAAAATGCAAAATATTTTGCACATTTACAAGAAAATGTCATAAATAATAGATGCTGCAGACAATTTAGAATTTGTATAGCTTCTATAAATTTTTTACAATACTTGTTTCATGATATCTGTATAACTAAATATGCTTGTTATGAAATAAATAAAAAAATTCTTTTCAACATTATTTTAGCTCGACTCAAGTTGGAATTCTCTGGGGGCGTCCAATGCTATACTATTTTCAGAAACGAGGACCCCTGAATGGAAATTGTGACAACTTGTATGCAATCCTGTCTGATAATAGCTTTCCCCGATGTGATTGTCTACGAGGCAGTTTAAAGTCCTCCCAGAAGGTAATATCCTCTACTTTCCTATCGGTGTGGTTGTCTGTGGCATACATAAGTGAAACATCAGCTCAAAAGGTATTTACCTAAACAACTATTATATAAATACGGCCTTCATGACCTTTGGAGTTATGTATATTTTGGCATATACGCGAAGTTTACTATTTAGCATGCCCAAACCAAGTTCTCATATTTCAAATGTTCAATATGCTAACATCTAAGGCAATTTTGTTTAGTTTAAAAACATTTTCACAGCTTAAAAATTCGTTTAAATGCTCAAAAAGCCTGATTCCTTCAGTACTAACATGCTTTAAGATTCAAATCTGAATCCTTTGGCGGCATGCGTTGCAGTCAGGTTTTCAGTATTGAGGATACTCGATGGCGACTTTCCTATTCTTCCCACATCACCCCTCTTATCTAGAGCTGTGTAGCTCATTACCAGTTAGAAAGGTGAAAGTGAAACTTCGGTGAGCCTCTTGTGTATCATGATGGAAAGGGAGAAGTTGTATGGATATTGTCCCGCATTTGCTTGTCGTGTGGGGGAAACACGGAAAAATCAAGAGGCGAGAAGTTTTACAGACATTGTGACAATCTCCCTCGAGTCTCCTCGTATATGAAAGCAGAGACTATAACAATGCCGATAGAGGGTTAAAACATCAGCCTTCCCGCACGCTAGCTGCGCATGTTACCATTGGCCCACGAGTCAGCAACGCTATGCGTCTGAAAAACTTTTCTTTAATTAAAAAATTTTATAAGTTATTTGAAATTTCCATGAAAAAAAGTGGGAAATATTTGGAGATTAAAGAACATTGCATTGATCGTCAGGCTACCCACTTGGAAATTTTCGTAATTTTTCCCATAAAACCATCAAATGTGAATAATTACTCCTAAAACTTCTGTCAGTAGGCAATGTCCTCCTCTCATCGCCAGGTTGATGATTTTTAAGGTTTCTCCTACACGACCCCCAAATGTGAGTTCTTACCTCTTGTAATGTGCAGGTTGGGAAAACAGATTGTGACTGGGTGTTGAGTGGGTTGAGATATTTGAGGCACAGTAGGGAGGACTCACAGCTTTATTTACACACGCATAAACACCACACACACATACAATTAGAGACATGCAATTTGTAACACATTTAAAGGCAGATAAATATTAATTTATAAAAGAACTACACTTCTAAGCCAAAAACCCGAAACTCGACTACGCGCAGGATACGAGAAATATACTTTTTCTCCGAATGAGAGTCTGTAGGAAACTAATACGCAGGGGTTCGCAAAATCTCTCGCCCGGTTGAAGATTTTAAATTTTCACTCACACGATCCTCAAATGTAAACAATTACTCCTAAAAATTACAGACGGTAGGCAATGTCGTCCTCTCATAGCTAGGTTGAGGCTCTCATGTGACCTTCAAATGTGAATAATTATTCCGAAAAAGTCCTGTCGAAAGGCAATGTCCCCCAACTCATTTCTCGTCAATAGTCTGTACAGGACAAACATATTGGGAACGCAAGGTCAAACACCAAAAAAAAAACTTTAATTTCATTATCTACTTCCCTTCTAATAAAGTATCATCACCCGATTTACAACTTCAGCAATTCAATTTCATGGGAGCATCATGGAGGATTTATTAAAAGTCACTGCACCGTAAATTCCCTTCACATTACTTTCTTCTTACAAACATTTCAAAATCCGTTTCTAGATTACATTGGGTGTCTAAATGCAGGACATTAAACTTAATGCGAAATGCTCACAATCGATGCACCTCGTCTTTATGAATCGTCATCGCGAATTGTGTTAGAACTTGCGAATCATAACTCAGACGCGAAAGGTGCGAATAGCGTTTTCAAACATAATCCCAAGAATACATATCTAATTCCTTAATGTTTGTTTGCTCCATGTCACGGAAATAGATTACCGGGAGGTGATTTCGGCGCTCACGAAGCAATTAGCGAGGTAAATATTTAACCATCTTTCGCAAACTCTGGAAGTTAATGAATCATTTTCGCCCGTTTTTACATTTTAGCATCCCATTTAATATGGTGGAAGTTCTTTTAAAAGGTTGCGATTCGCATAAATTATGCAGACTTGTTCAATTAAGAATTCTTCTGCCAGTTTCTTGTAAAAATGGAGAGAGAAACAATAGCTATTAATATTAATGCATAAAGATATATTAGAGAAATTTCCTAAGGTTTTAAAATCTACGGTGTATCCAAATCTAAAATTGACTCTAGATGGAAATGTCGTATTTTTAAAAATAGAAACCCTTGTGTCTGAATGGAAAATTGAGTTAAATGGGGTATATTGATTTTTACAATATTAAGAAGTCCAGGTTAGAATAGCCTCACTCACTGTAGCCCATACATGTCGTAAAAGGCGACTAAAATGGGTACTCAATGACATTGTTAGAAATATATGTATCTAATAGATATAGTGTTAACTAATGAAAAATAATACTTTTGAGGAAAATCATTATTTTGCATTGCAATCTTCAATCAATCTGGGTGGGGTAAAGTCATACTTCTCCTTTTGGATGACCCATGTCTTCGTGCCTCAAGGTCAAGGACAAAAAAGAAGCTGCATTTTTACCCTTTATCATGACTCATCAACGGGTTCGTGCCTATAACCAATTAGCTATCGCTGTGGTCTTTGGTACCACAGGCTACAGATTCATATTCTGGCGGAGGTATAGATGTTTCTTAGTGGTTTGCAATCCACGTTAAACTGTAGGTCCCTGTCTAATTAGTATGCAAAAAATTACCGTAGAACGACAAAGCCAAACCTACGTAACCATCAAATGTGAATAATTGCCCCTGAAACTCTGGTCGGAAGGCAATGTCTTCCTTTCTCCAGGTTGAGAATTTTAGGTTTCCTCCCACATGACCCTCAAATATGAGTAATTACTCTTAAAAAATCCTTTTAGAAGTCAATTTCCTCCTCTCATTTCTCGTCAGTAGTCTGTACAAGGCATACATAATTGAAACACAAGGTTAAACACCAAAAAAATTTAATTTCAATATCTACTCTCCTTCTAATAAAGTGTCATCACCCGATTTACAACATACAGGAATTCAATTTCATGGCTGCATCATGAGGGATTTATTAAAAGTCACTGCTGCGTAAAATCCCTTCTCATTACTTTCTTCTTACAGATATTTCAAAATCCGCTTCTAGCTTACAGTGGGTGTCTAAATGCAGGACATTAAACTTAATGCGAAACGCTTACAATCTATGCACCTCGTCTTTATGAATCGTCATCGCGAATTGTGTTAGAACTTGCAAATCGTAATTCAGACGCGAAAGGTGCGAATAACATTTTCAAACATAATCCGAAGAATACATATCTAATTCCTTAATGTTTGTTTGCTCCGCGTCACGGAAATAGATTACCGGGAGGTGATTTCGGCGCTCACGAAGCAATTAGCGAGGTAAATATTTAACCATCTTTGCAAACTCTGGAAGTTAATGAATCATTTTCGCCCCTTTTACATTTTAGCGTCCCATTTAATATGGTGGAAGTTCTTTTAAAAAGTATGCGATTCGCATAAATTATACAGACCTGTTCAATTAAGCCTTCTTCGATTAGTTTCTCGTAAGAATGGCTAGAGAAACAATAGCTATTAATATTAATGCATAAAGATAAATTAGAGGAATATCCTAAGGAAGGCTTTAAAATCTATCATGTATCCAAACTATGACTCTAGTTGAAAATATTGTTTTTCAAAAAAATAAGAGGATGTGTATGGATGTAAAAATGAGTCAAATACAGTTTATTAATTTTATATCATTAAAGTTCATGTGTGGGTCCAAGTAACAATGTCAGAAAAGCTCAACTGTCCTAAAAGGCTAAAATGTACCCAATGCCGAAGGTATAATTGGGTGAGGTAAAGTCAAACTTATGCCTTTGTGCCGCAAGGTCAAGGACAAAAAGGAGCTGTATTTTTTATCTTTTTATCATAACTCATCAACGAGTTCGTGCCTGATAGCTAATTAGTTACCGCTCTGGGCTTTGGTACCACAGGCTTCAGGTTCGTATTTTGGCGGTGGTATAGATGTTTGTTAGTGATTTGGAATCCCCGTTAAACTGTAGGTCGCATTCTAATTAGTGTGTAAAATATTTGCAGTACAAAGGACAACCCTAAATTGTGAGTAATTGCCCTAAAACTCCTGTCGATAGACAATGTCTTCCTTTCTCCAGGTTCTGAATTTCTGGTTAGCTCCCACACAACCCTCCAATGTGAGTAATTACACTAAAAAAATCCTTTTAGAAAGCAACGTCCTCCTCTCATTGATCGTCAGTAGGCTGTACAGAGCAAACATAATTAAAACACAAAAAAACTAAATCACACTAAACACAAGTACATTAAATCAGAAAAATTTTAATTTCATTATCTACTCTCTTTCTAACAAAATCATCACCCGATTTACAACTTTAGCAATTCAATTTCATGGGAGCATCATGGAGAATTTATTAAAAGTTACTGCGTTCGTATTACTTTCTTCTTACAGATATTTCAAAAGTTCGCTTCTAGTTTGGGCATCTAAATGCAGGACATTAAACTTAATGCGCAACGCTTACAATCGATGCACCTCGTCTTTATGAATCGTCATCGCGAATTGTGTTAGAACTCGCAAATCATAATTCAGTCGCGAAGGGTGCGAATAACGTTCTCAAACCTAATCCCAAGAATACATATCTAATTCCTTAATGTTTGTTTGCTCCACGTCAGGGAAGTAGATTACCGGAAGGTGATTTCAGCGCTCACGAAGCAATTAGCGAGGTAAATATTTAACCATCTTTCGCAAACTCTCTGGAAGTTAATGAATCATTTTCGCCCGTTTTACATTTCAGCGTCCCATTTAATATGGAGGAAGTTCTTTTAAAAAGGATGCGATTCGCATAAATTATGCAGACTGGTTCAATTAAGGCTCCTTCGACCAATTTCTTGTGAAAACAATAGCTATTAATATTAATGCATTAAATAGAGAAAAATAGATAAATTAGAGAAAAATATGCATTAAATAGATAAATTAGAGAAATCTCCTAAGGCCTTAAAATGTATCGTGTATCCAAATCTAAAATTGACTCTAGATAGAAATATTGTATTTTTTAAAAAATAGGAACATTGTGCCTGGAGGGAAAACTGAGTCAAATGGAGTTTATTAAGTTTGTATTAAATTTCTTGTGAATATGACGTGAGAAACAATAGCTATTAATATTAATGCATAAAGATTTATAGACAAATTTCTTAGGGCGTTAAAATGTATCATATATCCAGTTCTAAAAATTGACTCTAGATAGAAATATTGTATTTTCAAGAAAATACGAACGTTGTGTCTAGATAAAAAATTGAGTCAAATGGGATTTATTAATTTTACAACTTTAAAGTCCCGTGTGGGTCCAGGTCAGATTGACCCCACTGTATACATAAAAGGCGACTAAAATGGGTACCCAGTGTCTGGGGATATAACTGGGTGGGGTAAAGTGAAACTTCTGCCTTTGGGTTACCAATGTCTTCGTACCTCAATGACAAGGACAAAAAGAATCTGCATCTTTCACCCTTTATCATAACTCATCAAATGATTCTTGGAC
>BPLR01012577.1:0-18365 GCA_021605095.1 Caerostris extrusa
TACAATACAAATAAACTATTTTATCAATGATAAAAGTACAGTAGTTCTTAACTGTATCAAATGTAGCCACAAAGTCTAAATTGTTCGTTTAATTGCGTGTTTTTCTTTCTTTCCCTATATGATATAAAGGCGCTTTTGCGTATTAATACACAATATGTTTTACTAATGGGGTGGACAGTAGATCTATCTCCTCATGGTGCACCCTGGTAACGCCCTAAGCGGCTAAAAGATCTATACTATCGGCATACAGAAACGCTCCAAGAGCGATAACCTTCATGGGATTTCGTGTCGGTTGAGTGTCTTAAGGCTCCTTCCCACCGAGGCGAGAGGCGTTGAAGATTCACGCGGCAGGCGAGAAAAATGTTTTCGACCCCTTTACAGCGAAACGCCAGAAATAGCATTACGCCTAGTGAAGTTCCGCTTCGAGTTAAAAAGTTGGTCAACTGGAAGCGGCGGATTTTCAAACCGGTTTCAGGCGAACGTGGTAAAGGCTAGTGATTAGTTAATTCTTCATGCTTAAACGCTTCTCGCCTCGGTGGGCACGAGAGCCCAATGGAATGCCGACGGCTTGTCCCAATCTAAGAAAGTTGAGATTCAACATTCCCTTTCTAGCTATGATGTTGAGACTTGTGGTGGGCTATAACTGTTTGGCGAGGCATCTGCACTATATTGGCATTTTGACGAGATGAGGACAGACATCATATAGTAGGACGTCCGGCCTTGCGTGCGGACTCAAGGTGAAAGATGTTGGAATATTTTTCGAAATTAATTTCTTAGAATTACTATAGCTAAATAGAAATTTCTACAGCAAAGTATCTAAAAATATGTACGATGTTGATGAAAATTCCTGCACAATAAATATATTGAATTTTTTAAAATAAAATTTTAAGACTTGCTTATCTATCTGCGACATCTTTTCACAGATTTTCTTGCTTCTCGTCCGCTGCAAAGAGATTCGGAACTTCACCGGCATTCAATAAATTATTTATGTCTTCCAGGAAAGATTCTTCTTTGATCTGACTGTCGGTGAAAAAGAAACACTCCATGCTGATCTGGCCGTAGATTTGCGAGAAGTATCAGCTTCCAGGTCATCTCTCCATTCTGTCATGGTGTAACTTTTACTAATTTCAACCTAATGTGAATAAATGTCGTAAAAAATAAAAACAAGTAATATAAAAAAAATTTAAATCAATTCCTACTTTTTTCACTATATTGCAGAAAAGTTCTTTATAAATAATTTTCATTCATTTTTTTTTTAAGTTTATCTGGCGCCATCTATTGTTAAATATCTGCAACTTAAATGTAAAAAAAACTAAAATTAATTGATTAAATTTAATTACTGAATTAATATTTAAAAAAACTGTATTAAGATCAAGTGTCATCCACTACAAGTTCAAAAAAATGTATTTGAACTTGAGTGGATGAATAAAAAAAAAAAAAAGCATTTATTAGTGATTGAAAATTTGAACAAGATATATATAAGGAGAGTGTGAGCTAGTAGAAGGAAAATTGAATAAATAAACTCCACAAAGTAGTTAGAAATACTACACTATGACATTGGAAAGCAATAAATGTATATCGCACAACATGTTTCATCTTTAAATGAAAAGTACATTATACTGAGGTTTGCAAATGGTTAGAATTTCAATGTATGTGCTAAAAGGAGATAGGAGACAATACTACCTACAGTGCTTTTAAAAATAAAGATTTTCTTATATAGCTTGTACAACATCTAGATTAGTAGTTCCCAAATTTATTTACACGCTATCATTCCTTTCTCAAAAACACCCATCCCATAGAAATCTAATTCCCTTTAGGAAACAAATAAAAAACGATAATGTAAAATACTACAGGCCTTCATTTAATACAATTTGTACATAATATGAAAATAAAAGTTGTTTGTCTTATATACTCTGGCCAACATTTTGCAACAATTTAAGTGTTCTAGACGCCAATAGCACATGCTGGTAAATTTTTGAAAGCTTTTTATATTATTTTATACATATCTTATTTAATAAAATTCATTAATTAAGCATCAATGGAAATCCAACTGCTGTATCACTAAACTGTATCACTGAGAGAAAATAAACAATTGCAATTGCAATAAACGATTTCAAACGCAATGATTTTAGAAATCAATTAAAATTACTATATGTAAAAAATAACTGCCCAATTAACCCATAGTTTGCACTGTAATTGAAACAATATATAAATTCAAAAAAAAAATAGTATCATTAATTAATGAGTATCCTAAAATGTTATGAAATTTAGAAATGCTAAAAATGGTTTACTTGAAATAGCTCATAATCAGAAATATGAGCTGCTAAGTGTGTTAAGGACTGTCTTCCTGATCCTCCGACTCCAACCAGTAATGCATGACTTCGGCGTTGTTTCAGAACTCTAGTTATGCGACATAAATGTTCAACAGCAAACCTAAATGAAGAGCATAATTCATCGAAATTTAAATGTGTATAAAAATTACGCACCAATAAAGATATTTCCAAAACATTTTCGTTCGATTAAAAAATAAATTAACCAAGCAAAATGTTCAATTTAAAATACAAGCATCTCAATTCAATTTAAATAAAAATAATTAATAGCAACGTGACTGAGCAATGTTATTGACAGGATAAAGAATGATATAAAAACGCAATGACAGTCCAGTAATCTACAGAGCAGATATAAATAACAGGATCTCTAATGTTTTGAAGGTAAGCATTCCAGAATATATGATCAATCTCTTATGCTTTTTTTTTTTTTTTTTTTTTGGCTGAGATTTCCTGGAAGTTTTGTTTCTTATCCTTTTTTGGAATATTTTGTATATTTGTATAGATTTTTCTTTTTTTTTTTTTCATCTGCATTTGTTATTTTAGCCGTTCATGTTTTAATTTGTGTGCGTCTAATGATTTACAGTTTTGTCGTTGCAGCTTATACGTATTATGAATTTTAGATAAATTCATTTTCACTTTTCTGTTTTTAATAAATTTTTGTGATGGGATCAAGAAAGCATGTGAATATTTATGTATAGTAAACGGCATTATAGGAACTGATTGCGTCCCTGAAAATTTTAATCAATACTCTTTTTTCTTTTATTGTGTGTGTGTTTTTGTCTCATATATATATATAATACCTCATATATATGATGATATATGATAAAGTGAAAAAATCAGTTATTCTACAAATTATCTAGATAATGTGCAAATTAACTAGGACGTTCCATAAAAGTGCCGAAAATTGTTTCATATCTCAAATTACCTACATAATCTGCACAATATCTACTAGGTAATCGTTAAAGTGAAAATCAGATCTTTGCTGGAATAACAGCAATGCTTAAGATTAAACAATGTTATTTATTAATTTATCGATATCTAAAAATCAAATTAATACAATCCAATAATAAGCATATTAGTCGATAGAATCAATCATCAATCAGTTAAAAAACTATAATAGAACGAGTCAAACGGTTTAAAATATTATTAAAATTAAAGAAATGAATCTTATTAGACAATCTAAAGATCGGTGACACTTTGAATTACACAGCAATAGGATTTTTGCGACAAGCACACCTATTTGTGGTGCATTTAGATTTGTAGTAACGTTTTCTGAAACCCTGGCCAGTACCAAGGGTTTATTTTATTGCTTTTTAACGTAAAGATATTTATGCAGCAGGGACATCTTATCTAGTCAAAAAAATCTCTATTTGCAAACATTGAATTCTGATAAAAAAAATCGCCGACGACAAGACGCAGGCGAAACCAAAATGAAAGTGGAGGGAGAGGGAGAAGGAGTAGGGAAAAGGAAATGAGAGAAACAAATTTTTGAACTTTAACGATACTGAAACAGTTAATGTGCACAATACCTAGGTAAAATATGAAAAACTCCTCTTTCCGAGCGTATAGGGATGTAGCATTTTTTCTTTCACGAGAAGAGTTTTAGCAGAAGAGAGGAATGAAATAGTTAGGGTTTAGTATGAAGAGGATGAGGAGTATGTTATTTGAAAAATATATAATAACTTAAATTTCACGGTAGATCAGCTTTATTGTGGGTAGTTATATTACATGCAATTTGTGTTTTGTACTAATGAGAACAACCTGTCACTCAAATCTGACAGCAGATATGCGGTATCATGAATAATGAGACTCAGGAATTTAGCGAATGTTTCTGCGACCTTCAAAAAAGTTATAATCAATCTGAAACAATTACAGATTGATTATAAATCAATTTATCTACCATGGATTGCTCCATCGTAATTAGTGATAGACCACGACCTGAGAAATGTCTACTCCAATGAGAAGTGAGGGAAGCTGACCCTCTCCCCTCTTGACGGATTGTCTTAAAAGGAAATTTTTGGTGAAGAAGGGAGAGAGTTCTGCGACGAGTCGATCAGAAGTGTTGTTTTTCTTTCTTTTTTTTTTTTTTTTTTCTTCTCTGAAGTGACTGAACAGGCTGGAGTTTCTGTCTGTATACAAAGTGAGCCCATTGCGGTTTCGTGCATCACGCCGTGTAATAATTATGGTCTGCCACAGACAAATGCATTAGATTCATCGTAGACTCGAGAATTCTGAATTCCTGAAAAGGTTAATTTTATTTTTTCTTAGAGTTCTGGTCTGATAGTAAAGTGTTTGAACATGAAAGTGACCCTCTTTTCTATAAATCTCGTTACAAAGCATCTTTTTATAATTTCATTAAGAATGGAATCCGTTTTCAGTTGAGAAATACATGAAAATTTCTCTACATTTTCTCCTATATCTCAAAGCATTTTTTAAATTCAGAATGGAAGTGATAATAGTTTCTTATTTATTTTTGAACAGCATTATTACATACCTAAAAAGCACCAATCCCATAGGTTTCTTACTCATATTGTTGAATTCTTCCAAATATCCCTCGATTATAGTCTTCAGAGAAATAAAGTCCTGGACTTCCATATACAGCCTACTATCAGATTTGGGATCTGAAAAATCACAGTACATAAGAGAACGCATGTCATCTTCTGTAACAACACCATCATAGTCAATATCCAGAATTGTGAGTAACTCATGGAAGTCTTCATTGAGTTCATCTGCACATATATCTTTAACGAAATTAAAGAGCCATGATCGGTCGTTGTCATCAACAAGGCGATCGTAGAATACTCGGAAAACCTTTAAGAGAAAAAAAAACTGTTAAAAAGATACAAAATAATAAATTATGTTATTGTAATTTCAATTTATTTTTATTGAATTTTACTTATTATTTTTATTTAGGAATATTTATTTGTAAAAAATATGAATTGTTGCGATTGTTGTTTCTCATCTCACTTGGTCAACAGCAACATCTAGACCAGGGGGGTCGACCCGCGGCCCACCTTGAACATTTTTCCGGCCCGTGAGATTTATCACACTTTTACAAAATATATAGGCATACCCTTTGTCATTGTTCGGCCATCGTGTCTCCCTCTCATTTCATTGATTGTATTGGTGCCTCTGTGAGGCAACTGTTGAATGAGGGAGGACCGTTTACGATCTATTGATGCAGCATGATCTACACGACTTGGTTTAGGATTCTAAATCAAGGAGATAAAAGCAACAACAACAACAAAATTTATTTATTTTATAATGGCCAAAGTAGTTAAAACTAATGTATTAAGAAATACATTATATTGCATCCATATATTTAAAAATTAATTGTTGAAATTATGAGAAAAAAATTACTTTGATTTTAAAATAATATTCTTGCGAATATATGACAGATATTTATTGTTTTATTTATGAGTTTATCGTGATGAGCTTGCAGTATAATTAAATTATATTCTGCGAACTCATGATGCGCGAACATCGATTTGCAAAAGCTAAGTGAATGAGTGAAGAAACAAATATCGCACTAGTAAAATAAATATTTTTTAATGATTTCATTTTTTTTTTTTTTATTTCATTTATATTTATATATTTTTTTATATTTCATTTTTAGTGTTATATATTTCTCTACAATGTGCGTTTATTATCGTTATTATTATATTATCTGGGTTTACAGGTAAGAATAATAGTAAACACAAAAATAATAACTCGTTATGTTTGAATTTTTCACGCCAAAAATGTCTATAGTGGTCTTAATCTAATATGGGGATATATAATTTTATATGCAGCCGGTGGAGTTATGATGCATTTCCAAAGTGGTCCGCAAGATCATTTGGGTTGACCACCCTTCATCTAGATCAAGGGTCTCCAAACTACGGTACGCGGGCCAAATCCGGCCCGCCAGCGTCATCAATCCGGCCAGCGACAGCGAATAGCTTATTGTTGCTGTAATAAGTTGGATAAAAACGGAATGATAATAACTCAGTTTCACTTACTTGCTAGGTAAAACTTAATGACAAGCATAATACGCAGAAAATGTAACCTTTAGCTCATTAAAATTTAATACACAATAGTAATTGTAGTAATTGAACTATCGAATTTAGCAAACGGATGCTCGCTCAGAGCGCGTACTCGGCGACTAGTCTAGAAATTTTAGATAATGGCAGAAAAATTAAAACGGTTTTGGCCTTTGGTACTTACTGGAGTAAACAGTATGGCCCCTTAGGCTGGAAAGTTTGAAGACCCCGGTCTAGATCAAGTTCATGGTACCCATGAATCCAGATAAAGGATAAAAAAAAATGCCGCTTATTTTTGTCCATGACCTTGCGGCACAAAGACATGGGGCACCAAAAGGGAGAAGTCTGACTTTAACCAACCCAAATGTGAATTAAATAGTGTTGATTAAAAAATTAAAAATTGATTACTTAATGAACTCACAAAATTAATAACATAATATATCAATGTATTTAACTAAAATTATACCCTTAATTATCCCTAAATTAATAAAAAATATGAATATAAATGTGGTAATAATTTTTCCAATTTGCTCTTAAATGTTAACTTTAAAAACTTGTTTTATAATTCAACTGTCTAATATTTACAAGCATAAACAAACAAAATTATGGTTAGATCGGTACATAATATTATCAAGTAAATATCCTCAATAAACTGCATAAAGAAAAAAATTTCATAGTGAAATAGAATATATTTTTAAACATGATACAACTTTATAAAATATCTTTGTTTAATCTAATAGTATATCAGTCTATTTAACTAAAATTATACTCTTAAAAATTAACAAGCAAAATTAACAACTTTAAACAAGAATAAACAAACAAAATTATTGTTAGAACGATACGTAATATTGGCAAGTAAATATTCTCAGTAAACTGTAGAAAGAAAAAAAAATTCATAATAATAGAGAATATATTTTTAAACATGATACAACTTTATAAAATATAAAATATCTTTGTTTAATGAAATAATACATCAATATATTTAACTAAAATTATAACTATTATAACCATGCCTGCACATTAAATTATGCCCTTAAAAGTTACAAACATAAAGGTAGTAATAATTTTTCCAATTTGCTCTTAAATGTTAACTTTAAAAACTTGTTTTTATAATCCAACTGTCTAATATTTACAAGCATAAACAAACAAAAATTGTTAGATCTCTACGTTGATATTGACATAAATATTCTCAGTAATTTGTAAAAAGAAAAACAAGTTATAATAAAGGAAAATATATTTTTAAACATGATACAATTATATAAAATATCTTTGTAATCCCGGTGAATTTCAAAACTCCACTTAAATAGTCACGATTTGTATAAAAAGTATTATATGTAGCTTTTAGATTTAAGATTATTTACTTTTTCTACAGTGAAATTCTAAAACATGCCTGCCCAAAAAATACAGCTATAAAATTAAACTAATTGTGTTTAGAACAGTAAACATAATTTGAAATATAATTTATCGCTTCTATATTACAAACATTCAGAACTAATATAGCTGCAAGTTAATTATAACAAAATGAGGCAAATCTATCTCATGTTTATTGTTCATTTTATAAGTAAAACAGGAATTTAAAAGCAGAGAAAAAATTAAATCCATTGATTATTAATATATATATATATATATATATACACTGAAGTGACAAAAGTCATGGGATACCTCTTAATATCGTGTCGGCCCTCCTTTCGCCCGGCGAAGTGCAGCAACTCGACGTGGCATGGACTCAACAAGTCGTTGGAAGTCTTCTGCAGGAATATTGAGCCATGCTGTCTCGACAGACGTCCATAATTGTGAAAGCGTTGATGGTGCAGGATTTTGGGCACGAACAGACCTCTCGATGATGTCCCATAAATGCTCGATGGGATTCATGTCGGGCGATCTAGGTGGCCAGATAATTCGTTGGAATTGTCCAGAATGTTCTTCAAACCAATCGCGAACAGTTGTGGCCCGGCGACATGGCACATTGTCATCCATAAAAATCCCATCGTTGTTTGGGTACATGAAGTCCATTAATGGCTGCAAGTGATCTCCAAGTAGCTGAACATAAGCATTTCCAGTCAATGTTTGGTCCAGTCGCACCAGAGGACCAAGTCCATGCCATGAAAAAACAGCCCACACCATTACGGAGCCACCACCAGCTTGAACAGTGCCTTGCTGACAGTTTGGGTCCATGGCTTCGTGGGGTCTGCGCCACACTCGAACCCTACCATCAGCTCTTACCAACTGAAATCGTGACTCATCGGACCAGGCCACGGTTTTCCATTCATCTAGGGACCAACCGATATGCTCACGTGTCCACGAGAGTCGCTGCAAGCGATGTCGTTCTGTCAGTAAAGGCACTCGAGTCGGTCTTCTGCTGAAATAGCCCAAGAAAGCCAAATTTCTCCGCACAGTTCTAACAGACAAGTCCCTTGTACGTCCCACATTGATTTCTGCGGTTATTTAACGCAGTGTTGCTTGTCTGTTAGAATTTACGACTCTTTGCAGACGTCGCCGGTCTCGGTCGTTAAGTGCAGGCGGTCGACCACTGCGTTGTCCTTGGTGGGATGTTATGCCTTAAATTTCATACTCTCGGCACACTCTTGACACAGTGGATCTGGGAATGTTGAATTCCTAACGATTTCCGAAATGGCATGACCCATGCGTCTAGCTCCAACTAACATTCCGCGTTCAAAGTCTGTTAATTCCCGTCGTGCGGTCATCATCACGTCAAAACCTCTTCACATGAATAACTTGAACAGAAATGAAAGCTCTGCGAAAGCACTGCGCATTTATACCTGTTCTACGCGATGCTACTGCCATCTGAAAATTTGCATATTGCTATCCCATGACTTTTGTCACTTCAGTGTATATATACTATATACTAGAAGGCCCGCCAGACGTTGTCCTGCCTTGAAAATAAAAAGAAAATCCTGGAATCTGATTGCAGCGCCACTTACTGGGTCAATTATGAATCTTACCCAGGGATGGGCAAACACCGACCCGTTAGAAGGTTCTATCCGGCCCGCGGATCGAATTTTAATTCGCCGGTCCGAGAGAAATTAAAAGAAATACATATTTATATATTATATATCCATCTCCGTTTCTACTTTGTTGAAATTTTTTTCTTTCTTTATTTCAAAGGACTGATGATCTTTTACTTTCTTTATTTTTGTTCTAAACATAAATCGACGGAAATAGCAAGCACAGACAGCTTTCAATCGGTAAAATGTTAAAAGCGGAGGTTTTTTGTTACTTATATGTTAGCTGTAGATTGGCGCCAATAAGTTAGAGTTTTCCAAATCATCATTGAAAGTAAGTTTCCCAAATTTAATATCTCCCGTCCAGACATTAAGTGCTATGCTTGCTTCATCTTATATATGTGAACAATATTTTCAACTATGAAACTTAGAAAGAATTATTTCAGAAATAGACTGACAGATAAGCATTTACCCTCGTTCCTTAGAATCAGTAAATCATACTTCGAACCTCAATATAAGGAACTTATCAAAATGAAATTTCAATTTCATTCATCTCATTAACATATTTAAATTGTAAAACTTGTATATTGTTTTTAAAATTTTAGAAAAATTTATCTTGGCCCGCCAAATTTTTTTTTTTTTTTCGATTTTTGGCCCACTACCGAAGAAGTTTGCCCATCTCTGATCTAAACCATCCAGGGACCCACTCAAACACACACAAAAATTTCACCAAATTCGGCCCAGCCGTTTAGGAGGAGTTCAGTGACAAACACATGTACACACACACACACACACACACACATATATATATATATATATATATATATATATATATAAAGTTAAATTAAAGGTTAATAGTAGCTTTTATTTAAAAGAAATACATTTTTAAAAAATTATGCTTAGGTAAATGTGTGCTTACTTCATGTATCCACTGCCTTTTGAGATCGGCCGGAGTTTCAATAGTTTTCGGAAACGAAAGCAGAAGTCCTTGGATGACACGAGAAAAATCTCTGAGGTTGAAAAGATAGTGGGACTTAGTGGGAGTTGGCAATAGGTTAATAATTGCCTCTTTGTACACTTTGAGTGTTGCGTTGATTAATTCAGGAACACAAGATTTGAAATCTTCTGGAAATCCTCTAAAACATATCAGGTATTTAGAAAAATTATAGCAACAAATATACAATATGCTTGATGTTAGTTATAATTTTAACAAAATCCAACAATTTTTATAATTTATAAAATATAACGTAGAATATTTCTGACCTTCCTATGTAGATCATTACAAAGTGTGCCTGTTGCTATAAAAACTATTAAGATAGCAGAAAATTCCATTCATTAGGATAGAAACCAAGTGAACATTTAAACTTTGGTTGAACATTTAAACCAATAGAACATTTGAATATTTAATGAATCGTTGTCTCTAAAAGGTATCTTCTCATTCGTTAATTAAATATTCAAAATGTGTTTTTACATAGAATGAAATGGAATCTAGAAAGAATATTCCTTAGGAAGAAACAATTATATAAACTGCACAATTAAATGTTTTTTCTTAATAACATGAAAACAGTTTTAAAAAACACAAAATGCTACAACGTTAAATATTTTTAATTTCTCCAAAAATATTTACCGATATATAATGATTCAAGTAAAATATCTTCTGTAAGAAAAGAAAAAGTTTCTAGAAGTATTAACTTCCATCAAATAAAATAAAGAAAAATAGAAAGAAAAAAAATATACCATGAACCAAAAACTACTCAATTAAAAAATTACAACCCGAACATAACCCATATATTATCATAACCTGAACGGTCTTATTTTACGATGTTGAAAATGCATCTAGTTCAAAACTTATTTCAGGATACCTCAATGCATATTCTTTTTGAACTTGGCAGATTATAATCTTCTGCCTCATCTAAAAAGAATTATCATTGCAATTTTGGTGGCCAATGTACATAATGTTTTCCATGCATTCCAATAGACAGGCGTAAAATTAGAAAATATGATAAATTTATCTTTAAAAATATTTTATACAGAACCTAAAAAAAAAAAATTAAACAATCTATTTAAGAATAATACTTTTCTTGTACCATTTTAAATAACAACAAACTAAGAAAAGTACGATTTTTTTAACATAAAATATATATTACCTTGTTTCTATATGCCAATCAAGAATTTTGGTGAAAATTGTCGTCATAACATCATCACGAAATTCATTGATAGATATTGCATTGAAATGACGTAGAAAACGAGGAGTAATTTGATTACGACCCCCACCTGAAAAAAAGTAAAAAAATATCGCAAATACTAATAGATATTTTGGCACAAAATGATAGGTCCTATTAAAATGACGAGTCATGCATTAATAAGCCAATTAAATAAAATACAGCTCAGGTTTCCTAAATGGGCAAACGTTTTCATTCGTAATATACTGTTTGTAAAACAAATTGCATACTATTTAAGATGAAATTTACTAGTTGGTTTGACAAAACGTCAAGAAAGCATTAACTGAAACAATGTTAAATAGAGCATTGGTGCATTGAAACAATGTTAAATAGAGCAATGGTGCATTGAAACAATGTTAAATAGAGCATTGGTACATTGAAACAATGTTAAATAGAGCATTGGTGCATTGAAACAATGTTAAATAGAGCATTGGTGCATTGAAACAATGTTAAATAGTGCACGTTTTACGACACCCATGAACACCGTTATTAATTATGTCACAAATTTATAGATATGTGCCCAATGAGCAGAATAATGATCATTAATAATTATGAAAGTTTCTACATAAAATAACCATTTCGCAAATCCATCACCGAAGAATATAGGAAATGTAAATTTCTTCATGAATTAACACTCCTTTAAAACTACTTTGCTTGAGAATTGCTCTGATACTAATACTATAATATAATAACAAGGTTACACTTCTTAATCCACTAATTTGTAAAATTTCCTTATGATTTCTTTAAATTATTCTTTAAATTTCCTTATGATCCTTATTATTTCTCAGGTTGCAGTGAAAATAAAGGTTAACTATAAATGATAAAGAAAAAATTAACTATAATTCTTCCTGTAATAAAAGAAAATATGCCGAAAAATAATTAATTCTAGAAATACGTTAAAAAAAAAAATTTTAGTATAATTTATGAGACACACAGAAATAATCGCGCCCTTTAAAGTATAACAGAAATTAAAGATTGACAGGCCCCACGTTGGGCGCCAGATTGTAATGTAGAGGTATGGGTGGGCCCCACCTAAGGCAGGTATGAATCCTATGTTGAGCACCAGATTGTACTATGTAGGTAACAGGGAAGCCCCACGTTGGGCGCCAGATTGTAATGTAGAGGTATGGGTGGGCCCCACCTAAGGCAGGTATGGATCCTATGTTGAGCACCAGATTGTACTATGTAGGTAACGGGAAGCCCCACGTTGGGCGCCAGATTGTAATGTAGAGGTATGGGTGGGCCCCACCTAAGGCAGGTATGGATCCTATGTTGAGCACCAGATTGTACTATGTAGGTAACGGGAAGCCCCACGTTGGGCGCCAGATTGTAATGTAGAGGTATGGGTGGGCCCCACCTAAGGCAGGTATGGATCCTATGTTGAGCACCAGATTGTACTATGTAGGTAACGGGAAGCCCCAAGTTGGGCGCCAGATTGTAATGTAGAGGTATGGGTGGGCCCCACCTAAGGCAGGTATGGATCCTATGTTGAGCACCAGATTGTACTATGTAGGTAACGGGAAGCCCACGTTGGGCGCCAGATTGTAATGTAGAGGTATGGGTGGGCCCCACCTAAGGCAGGTATGGATCCTATGTTGAGCACCAGATTGTACTATGTAGGTAACGGGAAGCCCCACGTTGGGCGCCAGATTGTAATGTAGAGGTATGGGTGGGCCCCACCTAAGGCAGGTATGGATCCTATGTTGAGCACCAGATTGTACTATGTAGGTAACAGGAAGCCCCACGTTGACGCCAGATTGTAATGTAGAGGTATGGGTGGGCCCCACCTAAGGCAGGTATGGATCCTATGTTGAGCACCAGATTGTACTATGTAGGTAACGGGAAGCCCCACGTTGGGCGCCAGATTTGTAATGAGGTATGGTTGGGCCCCACTAAGGTATGGATCCTATGTTGAGCACCAGATTGTACTATGGTGGGGTAACGGGAAGCTCCACGTTGGGCGCCAGATTGTAATGTAAGAGGTATGGGTGGGCCCCACCTAAGGCAGGTATGGATCTATGTTGAGCACCAGATTGTACTATGTAGGTAACGGGAAGCCCCACGTTGGACGCCAGATTGTAATGTAGAGATATGGGTGGGCCCCACCTAAGGCAGGTATGGATCCTATGTTGAGCACCAGATTGTACTATGTAGGTAACGGAAGCCCCACGTTGGGCGCCAGATTGTAATGTAGAGGTATGGGTGGCCCCACCTAAGGCAGGTATGGATCCTATGTTGAGCACCAGATTGTACTATGTAGGTAACGGGAAGCCCCACGTTGGACGCCAGATTGTAATGAGGTATGGGTGGGCCCCACCTAAGGCAGGTATGGATCCTATGTTGAGCACCAGATTGTACTATGTAGGTAACGGGAAGCCCCACGTTGGGCGCCAGATTGTAATGTAGAGGTATGGGTGGGCCCCACCTAAGGCAGGTATGGATCCTATGTTGAGCACCAGATTGTACTATGTAGGTAACGGAAGCCCACGTTGGGCGCCAGATTGTAATGTAGAGGTATGGGTGGGCCCCACCTAAGGCAGGTATGGATCCTATGTTGAGCACCAGATTGTACTATGTAGGTAACGGGAAGCCCCACGTTGGACGCCAGATTGTAATGTAGAGGTATGGGTGGGCCCCACCTAAGGCAGGTATGGATCCTATGTTGAGCACCAGATTGTACTATGTAGGTAACAGGAAGCCCCACGTTGGGTGACAGATTGTAATGTAGAAGTATGGTGGGCCCCACCTAAGGCAGGTATGGATCCTATGTTGAGCACCAGATTGTACTATGTAGGTAACGGAAGCCCCACGTTGGCGCCAGATTGTAATGTAGAGGTATGGGTGGGCCCCACCTAAGGCAGGTATGGATCCCTATGTTGAGCACCAGATTGTACTATGTAGGTAACGGGAAGCCCCACGTTGGACGCCAGATTGTAATGTAGAGGTATGGGTGGGCCCCACCTAAGGCAGGTATGGATCCTATGTTGAGCACCAGATTGTACTATGTAGGTAACGGAAGCCCCACGTTGGGCGCCAGATTGTAATGTACAGAGGTATGGGTGGGCCCCACCTAAGGCAGGTATGGATCCTATGTTGAGCACCAGATTGTACTATGTAGGTAACGGGAAGCCCCACGTTGGGCGCCAGATTGTAATGTAGAGGTATGGGTGGGCCCCACCTAAGGCAGGTATGGATCCTATGTTGAGCACCAGATTGTACTATGTAGGTAACGGGAAGCCCCACGTTGGGCGCCAGATTGTAATGTAGAGGTATGGGTGGGCCCCACCTAAGGCAGGTATGGATCCTATGTTGAGCACCAGATTGTACTATGTAGGTAACGGGAAGCCCCACGTTGGGCGCCAGATTGTAATGTAGAGGTATGGGTGGGCCCCACCTAAGGCAGGTATGGATCCTATGTTGAGCACCAGATTGTACCATGTAGGTAACGGGAAGCCCCACGTTGGGCGCCAGATTGTAATGTAGAGGTATGGGTGGGCCCCACCTAAGGCAGGTATGGATCCTATGTTGAGCACCAGATTGTACTATGTAGGTAACGGAAGCCCCACGTTGGGCGCCAGATTGTAATGTAGAGGTATGGGTGGGCCCCCACCTAAGGCAGGTATGGATCCTATGTTGAGCACCAGATTGTACTATGTAGGTAACGGGAAGCCCCACGTTGGGCGCCAGATTGTAATGTAGAGGTATGGGTGGGCCCCACCCTAAGGCAGGTATGGATCCTATGTTGAGCACCAGATTGTACTATGTAGGTAACGGGAAGCCCCACGTTGGGCGCCAGATTGTAATGTAGAGGTATGGGTGGGCCCCACCCAAGGCAGGTATGGGATCCTATGTTGAGCACCAGATTGTACTATGTAGGTAACGGGAAGCCCCACGTTGGGCACCAGATTGTAATGTAGAGGTATGGGTGGGCCCCACCTAAGGCAGGTATGGATCCTATGTTGAGCACCAGATTGTACTATGTAGGTAACGGGAAGCCCCACGTTGGGCGCCAGATTGTAATGTAGAGGTATGGGTGGGCCCCACCTAAGGCAGGTATGGATCCTATGTTGAGCACCAGATTGTACTATGTAGGTGGAAGCCCCATTGGACGCCAGATTGTAATGTGATGGGTGGCCCCACCAGATTATTTGACACCAGATTGTACTAGGTAACGGGAAGCCCCACGTTGGGCGCCAGATTGTAATGTAGAGGTATGGGTGGCCCCACCTAAGGCAGGTATGGATCCTATGTTGAGCACCAGATTGTACTATGTAGGTAACGGGAAGCCCCACGTTGGTCGCCAGATTGTAATGTAGAGGTATGGGTGGGCCCCACCTAAGGCAGGTATGGATCCTATGTTGAGCACCAGATTGTACTATGTAGGTAACGGGAAGCCCCACGTTGGGCACCAGATTGTAATGTAGAGGTATGGGTGGGCCCCACCTAAGGCAGGTATGGATCCTATGTTGAGCACCAGATTGTACTATGTAGGTAACGGAAGCCCCACGTTGGGCGCCAGATTGTAATGTAGAGGTATGGGTGGGCCCCACCCAGGTATGGACCCACCTAAGGCTATATGTTGAGCACCAGATTGCAGGTAACGGGAAGCCCCACGTTGGGCGCCAGATTGTAATGTAGAGGATGGGTGGGCCCACCATGGATCCTTGTTGAGCCCAGATTGTACTAGGTAACGGGAAGCCCCACGTTGGGCGCCAGATTGTAATGTAGAGGTATGGGTGGGCCCCACCCTAAGGCAGGTATGGATCCTATGTTGAGCACCAGATTGTACTATGTAGGTAACGGAAGCCCACGTTGGGCGCCAGATTGTAATGTAGAGGTATGGGTGGCCCCACCTAAGGCAGGTATGGATCCTATGTTGAGCACCAGATTGTACTATGTAGGTAACGGGAAGCCCCACGTTGGGCGCCAGATTGTAATGTAGAGGTATGGGTGGGCCCCACCTAAGGCAGGTATGGATCCTATGTTGAGCACCAGATTGTACTATGTAGGTAACGGAAGCCCCACGTTGGGCCAGATTGTAATGTAGAGGTATGGGTGGGCCCCACCTAAGGCAGGTATGGATCCTATGTTGAGCACCAGATTGTACTATGTAGGTAACGGGAAGCCCCACGTTGGGCGCCAGATTGTAATGTAGAGGTATGGGTGGGCCCCACCTAAGGCAGGTATGTGGATCCTATGTTGAGCACCAGATTGTACTATGTAGGTAACGGGAAGCCCCACGTTGGGCGCCAGATTGTAATGTAGAGGTATGGGTGGGCCCCACCTAAGGCAGGTATGGATCCTATGTTGAGCACCAGATTGTACTATGTAGGTAACGGGAAGCCCCACGTTGGGCGCCAGATTGTAATGTAAATTTATGGGTGGGCCCCACCTAAGGCAGGTATGGATCCTATGTTGAGCACCAGATTGTACTATGTAGGTAACAGGAAGCCCCACGTTGGGCGCCAGATTAAGGCAGGTATGGATCCTATGTTGAGCACCAGATTGTAATGTAACGGAAGCCCCACGTTGGCCAGATTGGAGTCGTAGAGGTATGGGTGGGCCCCACCTAAGGCAGGTATGGATCCTATGTTGAGCACCAGATTGTACTATGTAGGTAACGGAAGCCCCACGTTGGGCGCCAGATTGTAATGTAGAGGTATGGGTGGGCCCCACCTAAGGCAGGTATGGATCCTAGTTGAGCACCGTACTATGTAGGTAACGGGAAGCCCCACGTTGGACGCCAGATTGTAATGAGGTATGGTTGGCCCCACCTAAGGCAGAGTATGGATCCTATGTTGAGCACCAGATTGTACTATGTAGGTAAAGGGAAGCCCCACGTTGGGCGCCAGATTGTAATGTAGAGGTATGGGTGGGCCCCACCTAAGGCAGGTATGGATCCTATGTTGAGCACCAGATTGTACTATGTAGGTAACGGGAAGCCCCACGTTAACGCCAGATTGTAATGTAAGAGGTATGGGTGGGCCCCACCCAAGGCAGGTATGGATCCTATGTTGAGCAATCAGATTGTACTATGTAGGTAACGGAAGCCCCACGTTGGACGCCAGATTGTAGATGGGAGCTATGGGTGGGCCCCACCTAAGGCAGGTATGGATCCTATGTTGAGCACCAGATTGTACTATGTAGGTAACGGAAGCCCCGTTGGGCGCCAGATTGTAATGTAGAGGTATGGGTGGGCCCCACCTAAGGCAGGTATGGATCTATGTTAAAGGCACCAGATTGTACTATGTAGGTAACGGGAAGCCCCACGTTGGGCGCCAGATTGTAATGTAGAGGTATGGGTGGGCCCCACCTAAGGCAGGTATGGATCCTATGTTGAGCACCAGATTGTACTATGTAGGTAACGGGAAGCCCACGTTGGGCGCCAGATTGTAATGTAGAGTGTATGGGTCGGCCCCTAAGGCAGGCAGGTATGGATCTATATTTGAGCACCAGATTGTACTATGTAGGTAACGAGGAAGCCCCACGTTGGGCGCCAGATTGTAATGTAGAGGTATGGGTGGGCCCCACCTAAGGTATGGATCATGTTGAGCATCAGATTGTACTATGTAGGTAACGGGAAGCCCCACGTTGACTCGCCAGATTGTAATGTAGAGGTATGGGTGGGCCCCACCTAAGGCAGGTATGGATCCTATGTTGAGCAATCAGATTGTACTATGTAGGTAACGGGAAGCCCCACGTTGGGCGCCAGATTGTAATGTAGAGAAGGGTGGGCCCCACCTAAGGCAGGTATGGATCCTATGTTGAGCACCAGATTGTACTATGTAGGTAACGGGAAGCCCCACGTTGGGACGCCAGATTGTATGTAGA
>BPLR01012578.1:0-68446 GCA_021605095.1 Caerostris extrusa
GCTGGCTCTGCTCGTTCATCTTGGCCAGGGCAGGCGCCACTCCACAGCCATCAAGCTACCAGCCCGGACTGCTATCTACAACGCTTCAAACAAAATGAAGCTTCTTCCAAGCACTCCACTTTAAACGTTAACGGATTCATCGGCGGGGCGACGCTTATCTCCACTGTATCTTATAACTAGGACGCAGCAATTTCACACCATTCAAAACAAAATGGCTTCTTCAAAACGCTTCCCTCCAACATTCAACGGATTCATCTTGGCCAGGGCGGCCTTATCTCACTGTATCCCTTATAATCGGACGGCTATTTCACGTTCCAACAAATGGCCTTCTTCAAATGCTTCCCTTCAACGATTCCAACGGATTCATCAAGGCGGGAGTGGCCTTATCTCATTGTATCGCCCTTATAGCCAGGACGGCTATCTCCAACTTCCAACAAAATGGCTTCTTCAAACGCTATTCCTCAACATTCCAGTTCATCTTGGCCAGGGTGCACGCTTATCTCACTGTATCACTTATAATCAGAGCGGCTATCTCGCAACGCTTTCCAACAAAATGCTTCTTCAAAATGCTTCCCTTCAACATTCCAACGGATTCATCTTGGCCAGGGTGGCCTTATCTCACTGTATCACTTATAACCAGGATGGCTATCTCCCACACGCTTCCAACAAAATGGCTTCTTCAAACCGCTTCCCTTCAACATTCCAACGGATTTGCGTCTTTGGCCGAGCCCCTCATATTTTGTAGATTTAGCCGCGGTTTGCAATAGATTCATCCCGGTCGAAACCCTACAGTTTGTTGTTAGACTTCTCTACCAGTCTAACAATAGCTGAACTTTGCAGTGGGTGTCTAGGGTATTTGACATACAAAACGCAGTAACGGGACGTTACTTTTAAATGAAAGCCATTTAACTATTCATTATTTTACAATGATATTTACATTAATTGTCAAACATCTCACAACCATTTTCTCCACCGCTGCTTGACGCAGCCTTTCTCAGTCTCCATCCCATGTGTCAAGCGTTCTCTTTACTCTTTCTCCATCTACGGGGATCTCACCTTCTCGGGTCAGAGTTCAAAGTTGAATACTCCCCCACATCGTAAACAGGCTCTTGTCAAAGACAAGCGAGGCCGTAAGGTGTCGCCGCCTGCTGATTACGACACAAATAAATCCCACTCATCACACATTTCTTGGAAATTTTATTCACATGATATATTGAAATCACAGGAAGGATTTCCGTGTTTAATTTATTTGTATTTAGAAAAATGGTATCGCTATCTGTTATAAATGGAGATTTTAAAGAAAATCTGACTTTTTTTTTATATGAATCATAAAGCATTCAAATCAGGAAAAATAAAAATAAAAACTCCTAAGATATTTGAAATTTCCTTTTATACGGAAAGATTAACTGCACATCTCTAACACCAAACAGAAAAGAGATATAACTACACTTAATACTCCCCTCCTTGAAAAGATGGTTAACAAGACAAAAATTTATCTTATTCTTTTAAATTCAAGAATTCAAATTATTAAAAAAATCTGAACAGCACTTTAGAATTAAATGAAATTAAAAAATTTTCACATAAACGCGTAAAAGCTTCACACACAAAGTTTATATTAAGAAAGCATTGCATAACTATACAGTGACCTGACCTGAAATGAACTTTCCCTTTTAATATATTCGGCTTCTTAACGGGAAGCTTTTAGTTTGAGCCATATAATTGTCTAACCACATACGCCGAAGTGGGTCAACACCTTCTTCTAGAAAATCTCTAGATAGCAGATTGGAATGAAATGGGCTAAACTTCTAAATGCCGCTGTTTGCAATTTTAGATATCGCCCTAGTAGTCATAGTGTACAAGATATTACTGATGCACCCTGAGAAATAATGAATCTACTATCTGATATCCATATCAATGGCGAACGATTTAGGATAAATGCTTAGTATTAGAAGACATCCTAATATATTGTATATTAATAAAAAAAATAGATTTGATATTTATTTGACTAATATAAAAAGCATCCATCGAAACAGTTTCTTAAAAATATTATGGTACTTACGTATTAACGCTACCTTGGCTACAGTTGCGCCAATAAAGAGCAATCTTGTTGTTCGCACGCGCACGCAGTTATCTTTTGAACGCCAACCGCAGCTACAGATTTGGCGGTTTTTAAGTGGCGACAATCTACATTTAAAATTTTTGTTCCAAATAATAAAATATATAAAACACTTCATTAAAAATCAAAAACGCTTTCAAAATGCAAAACACTTTATAATTCACGCATGTAATTGTTCCAATCTATAACAGTTTTATCCGATAAATCAAGTTGCTTTTCACAAAATTTAATGGACGTCAACTCCTCGCACCTGCAGTATATGAATCTAAAAGTTGTACAAAATGGAATTCTGCTTCCCTCAAACCAGTTGTCTTTTCTAAGTCCCACATGATAAGCACACTGACTGAAATTGCATTTCCAAAATTTACGTTTACCAAAAATGAAGTTTCATGTCATGGGAATTGAACATTTTTTTTTGCTAAAATATTTCGCTCCTGAAAAATAAAATTGCATCTTGTTCTGTTTCTGGCAAATCCCAAATACGCATTTTCGTAGCACTAAAAAATGGCGTCAAAAATCAGCAAATCTGTAGCTGTTAGATTGGCGCCATTTAAAAACCGCCAAATCTGTGGCTGTTAGATTGGCGGCACTTAAAACCGCCAAATCTGTAGCCAAGGTAGCGTTAATACGTAAGTACCAATATTATAATATATTATTTAATAGGCTTTCAATGGTAAATTAGATTCAAATTCTTAAATAAAAACACCATTTAAAGCAATTTAAAAGCAACAACTGCATTTAAAAGTAAAAGAAATGCAATTCTTCTCTTCTTCGCAAATAAAATGAGCTGTAAATCACAATGTACAAAAATGTAAATCATGAAATTCTAATACAAATGGTTTTGATGTTTTTTAAACAGACATTTGAACAAGTATCTATTTCAATTATCAATTTCAAAATGGGATGTGATATCGTTCATATGCCAGTAATATTGGAGAATTTTTATCCGTGAAAGTGATTTTTTGTGTCGTTTGTACAAGAAACCGGATGAGACGATTATAAAAATGTATTTCATCAGTTCTATTTGCGAAGAATGTTCTATCATTCCTTTCTGTAATAAAAGCAATATAAATAATCGATCTGTAATACGATTGAATAAGGGTTTATTCAAGGTTACGGAATGGTTTATAAACCATGCCTTCATATCAAGGGTGGCTTGAATATTTTTCCGGCCCTTGAGATTTATCACACTTTTACAAAATATATTTTACAACGGCCAAAGTAGTGAAATCCAATGTATTAAAAATACATTATGTGTGCATCCATATATTCAAAAATTAACTGTCGAAATTATGAAAAAAATTAACTTTGATTTTAAAGTAATATTCTTGTGAATATAAGACAGATATTGCCTGCTTTATTTATGATTTCTGTTTCACTTTAAATGACCCCAGTGACGCAATGACCATCCGTAGATACGCACAGTTGATTGTTGATAGCAGAGCAAACCAGACTCTTAGTTCAAGTTGTTAGGCTTTTGGTTCAACTTCCACCTGCGAATTTTTTTTTTTTTTTTCAAAAATGAAATTGACCAAACACAAAAACACGCTCAAACATAACGGACTGCAACACGAATTGCGATGTGCAAATACCCAAATTAAGATCGATTTGCAAAAGCTAAGAAGAAGAATGGAGAAACAAATATCGCACTAGTAAAATAAATATTTTTTTACATTTATATGATTTTTTAATGGTTTCATTTTTTTATTTTTATATATTTTAATGGTTTCATTTTTTTTTTTTATTTCGCTTACATTTTATATTTTTTAATGGTTTCATTTTTTTTTTTATTTCGTTTACATTTAAATTTAATATTTATTTTTTTATTACATTTTAATGGTTTCATTTTTTTATTTCGTTTACATTTATATATTTTTTTAATGATTTCATTTTTTTTTTTTTTATTTCGTTTACATTTTTTTTTATATTTATATATTTTTTATAGTTCATTTTTAGTGTTACAGATTTCTTTACAATGTGCGTTTAGTATCAATATTATTATGTTATCTATGTTCACAGGTAAGAATAACAGTAAACACAAAAATAATAACTAATTAGGTTTCAATATTTCACTCCAAAAATATGTCTGTAGCGGGTCTAAAATCTAATATGGGGATATATAATTTTATATGCGGCCCGCGGAGTTGGGATCCATTTCCAAAGTGGCTCACGATCATTTGGGTTGGGAACCCCTGCTCTATATAATTAACAGGATACAATTAAATAATTACGCTTAAATAGAACACGATGTGACCAGCTGGACTGGAGTGGCTTTCGGGGAAATAACTATAGAAGCCAAACCCTCTTCCTCTATTTTATACTATTGGTGGTAGAGAATCTGCAAAAAAATTATTGACAGCCTTTTTTGAAAAATATTTCTCATAATTTTTATAAAATATTACCTATAAAAATATATACCTTACACTTAAATGCATCCATGTTATACTTATTATATGCATGCTTTAAACCAGAGGCGACCAACCCAAATGATCTTGGATCACTTTGGAAATGCATCTTAACTCCGCGGGCCGCATATAAAATTATATAACCCCATATTAGATTTAGACCCACTATAGAATATTTTTTGGTGTGAAAAATTGAAATATAATGAGTTACTATTTTTGTGTTTACTATTATTATACATATAAACATACATAATATAATAATAATGATACTAAACGCACATTGTAAAGAAATATATAAAATTAAAAATGAAATATAAGGAATATATAAATATAAATGAAATAGAAAAAATGAAATCATTAAAAAAAATTTACCACTGCGATATTTGTTTCTCCATTCTTTCACTTAGCTTTTGCAAATCGATCTCAGTTTGGGTATTTGCACATTGTAATTGGTGTTGCAGGTTAGCGTCGGTTATATTTGAACGTGTTTAATGTTTGGTCAATTTCATTTTCGAAAAACAATTCGTAGGTGCAAAGTAAACCAAATGCGCAGGAAAAAATTGAACCTAGCAACTTGAACTAAGAGTCTGGTTTGCTATGCTATCAACAATCAACTGAGCGTATCTAGGGGTGGTCACTTAAAGTGAAACGTAGAATCTGTTATATTAGACGTTTCAAGATGCGTGCTCCTCATGAAGTTGCTTAATATAATGTAATTATTCTGCGAACTCAGGACTGTAAACTCATAAATAAAACAGGCAATATTTGTCATATATTCGAAAGAGTATTATTTTAAAATCAATGTTAATTTTTGAATTTATGGATGCACGCATAATGTATTTTTTTAATATTGGTTTTCACTACTTTGCCATTATAAAATAAATATATCTTATAAAACTGTGATAAATCTCTCGGGCCGGAAAAAATATTCAAGGTGGTCCGTGGTTTGGCCACCCTCGTCTTAGAATGTTTAATTATCTTAAAAACATTAACATATTATTAAATAATTTTTTTATTGTATGTTTTTTTACAACATAATTCGTAAAACATAAAACTTATAATTAAGGCATCATTTTCTTTTGCTTTAAATCCAATACGTGCGAAGACAAATATGCAATATGCAGACTATCAATAAAATAATCTAGAATTCAAGGAAACGGCTTAAAAATTAGAGATTTTATTCCATAAATAGTTGCCAGTTTTAGGAATATTACATAATTATATTATTTTGTGCAGGTTTTTTTTCTGTTTTTAAAGTTTTTGAATATTAAAAATAAAATTCATTGAAATATGAATTGAAACATATAATTGGTTAGTTAATAAAAGTTGAATTTATAAAAATTGTTATGTATTTGAAATAACTAATTCCTGTTTAAAGAAAGTTAAATTCATTATGAAACTGATATTGCAAATAGAAATTTGAATTTCAACTTTAACATAATAACAAAAATATCTTCAAATTATAGTCTTATTAAAGTTTTCAAAATGAATATTCTATCTTTTTTCTCATATTCATTTAGAATTAATATATTTCTGTAATAATAATTTTACTTGTGTTCGTTACAGTTACTTAGTTTAATATTACAATTCAAATTAAAACATAAATTTAGTTTTAATAAGGAATAAATACTTTTATTATCTATTGCATCAATTATATAAAACGAAATATTTATAATTTTAAACAAACTATGAATGATTTCAACAAATAAAATAGTTAAAATATTTATATATTTATCATTTGGAATTATATGTTACAGTTAAAGTGAAGAAATCAGTTATTCTACAGATTATCTAGGTAATGTGCAGATTAACTAGAGTAATCCGTCAAAGTGCCGGAATTTTTTTTCATTAATTCTCAAATTACCTAAGTAATCTGCAAATTACCAAGGTAATCTGCACGCTACCTACCAGGCACTCTTTAAAGTGAAAATTAGATCTTTGTTAGAACAGCAACGTTTCTATACGCTTAAATTAACATAATGTAATTTATTTATCTTTCGATATATAAAGAATCAAGTTAATCGATCAACAAATTCAAAGTCAAACAATCAACAAATTAGTTGTTAGAATCAATCATCAACTAATTTAAAAACTATAATGCAAAGAATCAAACGGTTAAAAATATTATTAAAATTAAAGAAATTATTTTGCAAAATATAGGATAAAATTATGCTTACTTATTAGTGCAATCTAAAGATTGGTGATATTTTGAATTACATAGCAATTGGATTTTTGCGACAAGTACAACCTATTTATGGTACATTTAGATTTGTAGTCACATTTTCCGAAACCCCTGCTATTTGACGTAAAGATATTTCTACAGAAGGGACATCTTCTTTCGTTAAAAATTTCTCTTTGCAAACACTGGCGTCACTGGTTTTTTTTTCTGAATTCAGTTTAGTTTAGTATCAAATCGTTTAGTTTTTTAATTTAATTTAGTTTCGGTGGTGAAACTAAACTAAAAGTGGAGGCAGAGGTTATGTTTGTCGCTCTACGGTCATCTTGTGCACACGAGGGCTAAACAGACCCAGACCTACAGGCTAACGTGGATTCCAAACCACTAACAAACAAACATACCATCGCCAGGATTCGAACATGAAGCCTGCGGTATCAAAGGCCAGAGCGCTAGCCAATTGGCCCTCAGGCCGCATGGAGGGATAGGAGAAAATAGCAGGAAAAAAAAGAAATCGGAGGAAAACACTTTTGAACTTTAACGATACAAAAGCCGTAAATATGCACGTTACTTTGGTAAAATGCTGAAAACTCTTGATTCACCCCGTTAACAGAACAAATCAGTTAATCTGAAGATTAGCTAGGTAATATACACATTAACTGCTTTCGAATTTTAGCGGTAACACACACATATATATACGAGTTTATATGCTAATTTAAGCGTACAGAAACGTTGTTGTTGTTCTAACAAAGATCTAATTTTCACTTTAAAGAGTGCATAGTGGATTATTCTTATGATTAGTGTGCAGATTATCTTGGTAATTTGCGGAATTATTTATTACCTAGGTAATTTGAGAATTAATGAAAAAAATTTCGGCACTTTGACGGATTACGCTAGTTAATCTGCACATTATCTAGAAAATCTGTTGAATGACTGATTTCTTCACTTTTAGCGGTAACACACACACACATATTATATATATATATATATATATATCATCATCATCATCAGTGGCGCAACACCCCCCATGGTGGGCCAAGGCCGTCTGCCTGCTGGCAGATTTCTGGACGGTAGATGATTCTTTTTATGGGGTAGGGTAGTCAGTCCTACGCCCAACGCTCTACGGCCATATTACACAGGGCCCTACGGTTTAAAGTGGATTCCGAACCGCTACAAACATCTATGGCACCGCCGGGACTCGAACCACGTATATATATAAGATATATATATATATATATAATGTATATATATATATATATAAATTCTCAAATAAATATCAAATGATAAATATGTGGATATTTTAAACATTTTATTTATTGAAATCATTCATAGTTTGATTAAAACTATAAATATTTCGTTTTATATAATTGAATAAACAGATAATTAAAGTATTTATTCCTTATTAAAACTAAATTTATGTATGTTTTAAATGATAACAATGATATATATATATATATATATATTGCCTGAAGTGTGCAGTTGTAAAATCAAGATTTTTTTCTATTTAAAAGTTTGTTATTCAAATTAATTATTTAAATAATAAGGAAGAAAACAAATAACAGAGAAAAAAAAAAACTTTATTTAAACAATCAACATTTGCAATACAAAGTTTTTAGATTCAACATAAAACTGAATACAAAGAAAATTGAAACTACATGATATTGATGTTTATTTCATTTGAAATGCAACAAAGTATTTATGTAATAATGATACACAGAAAAGACAGTAAGACGATATAAAGAGGAAAATAAGAAGACATAATGCTGCTGTGGAAAATGGCAAGTGTTTACGTGACTTCTACTTTTTGAATAGAAGAACGAAACTTCTTAGCCACATGGCACTCAAAAAATAAGAAGGGCAACTCGACAATTTGAACTTTTCAACAATCAATGAAAATATTTAGTTATGATTTGAAGCTTATGAATTTCTGATTAAGTAATATAAAATAATTATTATAATTTGATTTGTTATCAAAAATTTACAATGTGGTAATCAATGGTATTTAGTTACATTGCTAAAAGAATAAAGTAATAGTTTTTCTATAAAGAGTGTTTTTCTTGTTTCTGGTGGTATTTTAACTTCAGCAAATATTCGCCTTTAAAAGAAATTATATTATTACAGTTAATAACTGAATTATTAATTATTAATAATTATATATCAATTATATATAATTGAATTATTAATTCAATTATATATAATAATAATTAATAAAATTAAATACAAAAATTCTCCTTTAAAGTTTTACAAATTTTTTTAACAAAGAATATTGCAAAAACGAAAATAAATATATTTGCACTAGAATTCAATATTACACAAAAAGTAATTTGAAAGAAAAAAATTTGTCACAATAAATGTAAGAAATTACTTACAATTGCTTACATCACGCTGTTATTACACAATTAGAAAACTATGTAAAAAATTTTTAAAAAAATCCAATCTATTATTTTCTTTGAAAGCTAAAAATACATCATCAAAATAATTTTCATAATTTTCATCAGAATAATCACAATTATTTTCACTTTAATATAAAAATAATTTTCACCTAAATTTCACAATAATAATCACAATTATTTTCACCTTAATATTATTTTATATATATATAAAAAAAAAAAAATTAAGTATAGTTTTTGATTTAATGGGGAAAAAAAAATCATGCATTTCGTTTTCTAATTCTGTAATAACTTACATTACTTGGATAATGTTGATCTCTACATTTCAATAATTTATTTAATTTTTCTCATATTTGCCTATTAAATGAAACTATTTCTTATGTACATACGTAATTTTCAAATATATTCTTCTTCACAAAGAATTTTTTTGTCACCCTTCTAGTACAAGATGGCACGCGACCTATATAGATGGCAACCATGTGACAACTGAAGGACACATGGCATCATCAATGTCTCAAACCAATTTGGTTTGAGAAGCAGTGATCTCTTTAATTTATATTGATATATAAAAATAGATTCATTTTATTTTTTTAATTGATTGTCACTTTTTTAGTTTATTATCGAAGTATTCGACCCTTTATAATCAGTGTACCGTGTCGTCATGAAATTAACAATCAAAACTCATGAGAATTGGTTCATGGAAGTATTTCTTTAAAGGTAAGCGATTCATTACTTATGCTAAATTATATTCACTTGAGATACCATGTTGTATGCTGATGTGAAAATGAATGTTTAATGACTCATAAAGTAATTTGATCAAGACAGTATTTTATGTAAAAGCATAGACAATTATGAATAACCCACCTAAATCTTATGAAGAATCATAGAAGTGTTATGAAGAATCATAGTCTCATAGAGTTATTTGATTAAGACTGAGGTCAAACATACGCAAGATAGTATTTTTTATGTAAAAGCATAGACAATTGAGAATAATCCACCTAATTCTTATGAAGAATCATAAAGTAGAAAGAAGTGTTATGAAAAATCATAGAGTTATTTGATCAAGACTGAGGTCAAACATACGCAAAGATAGTATTTTATGTAAAAAGCATAGACAATTGAGAATAATCCACCTAATTCTTATAAAGAATCATAAAAGTAGAAAGAAGTGTTATGAAAAATCATAGAGAATAATCCACGCAAGGTAGTATTTTATGTAAAAGCATAGACAATTGAGAATAATCCACCTAATTCTTATGAAGAATCATAAAGTAGAAAGAAGTGTTATGAAAAATCATAGAGTAATTTGATCAAGACTGAGGTAAAACATACGCAAGATAGTATTTTATGTAAAAAGCATAGACAATTGAGAATAATCCACCTAATTTATGAAGAATCATAAAGTAGAAAGAAGTGTTATGAAAAACAGAGTTATTTGATCAAGACTGAGGTCAAACATACGCAAGATAGTATTTTATGTAAAAAGCATAGACAATTAAGAATAATCCACTTACTTCTTATGAAGAATCATAAAGTAGAAAGAAGTGTTATGAAAAATCATAGAGTTATTTGATCAAGATTTACGCAAGGTAGTATTTTATGTCAAGACTGAGGTAAAAATCATAAAAGTAGAAAGAAGATAGTATTTTATGAGGTCAAAAAAGCATAAAAGACAATTGAGAATAATCCACCTAATTCTTATGAAGAATCATAAAGTAGAAAGAAGTGTTATGAAAAATCATAGAGTTATTTGATCAAGACTGAGGTCAAACATACGCAAGATAGTATTTTATGTAAAAAGCATAGACAATTAAGAATAATCCACCTAATTCTTATGAAGAATCATAAAGTAGAAAGAAGTGTTATGAAAAATCATAGAGTAATTTGATCAAGACTGAGGTCAAACATACGCAAGACAGTATTTTATGTAAAAGCATAGACAATTAAGAATAATCCACCTAATTCTTATAAAGAATCATAGAGTAGAGAGAAGTATTATGAAGAATAGAGTAATTTGATCAAGACAGAGTAATAGAATAATTTGTAGAGAAGAATAGAGTAATTTGTCAAACATACGCAAGACAGTTTATGTAAAAAGCCCATAGACAAGTATGGATAATCCATCAAATTCTTATGAAGAATCATAGAGAAGTATAGTATTGTGAAGTATCTTAGTGTCTCATAGAGTAATTTGATCAATACTGAGGCCAAACATGCCCAAGACAGTATTAAGAGAATTATTAAAAGACAGTATTAAAAGTCATAGAGAATTATGAATAATCCACCTAATTCTTATGAAGAATCACAGAGTATAGATAAGTATAGTATTATGAAGAATCATAGAGTAATTTGATCAAGACTGAGGTCAAACATACGCAAGGCAATATTTTATATAAAAAGCATAGACAATTATGGATAATCCATCTAATTATGAAGAATCATTGAGTCTCCTAGAGTAATTTGATCAAAACAGAGGCCAAACATGTCCAAGACAGTATTTTATGTAAAAAAGCATAGACAATTATGGATAATCCACCTAATTCTTATGTAGAATCATAGACTATATAATATTATGGAGGATATGATTCTTCATATTCTTCATGGTGAATGATCTGATCCATTATTACTCTGTGAGACTCTGATGAATTACTCTATGAGACTCTTAGAGTAATTTGATCAAGATTGAGGTCAAACAATATACGCAAGACAGTATTTTATGGATAATCCACCTAATTCTTATGAAGAATCACCTAAATTCTCTCTCAGATTATGGAAAATGCCTATATATAGAGAGAAATACGGATAATTTTAAATATAAATTTTTTGTCTTTTTGAATATGTGCAATCATTGAGCAAAAAAAAAAAAGTGGGCTTGCTGATTATAACATCCATTTACGTATTATATTTCTAAACTCTAAAAATAATATTATTGCACAAAATACTTTTTATTCAACAGATAATATTAATAATATAATTTATACTCATAAACATAATTTATTTTTGTCCCTAAATTGATATAGAGAGAAGCATCAAGATTTTGATTTTCTTTTATAACATTTCCTTAAGTAATGTCTATGCAATTTTTTTCGACAAACACAAAAGGTTAGCTTAAAATTAAACACCAATTTCCTACCGTTTTTCATTAGTAACATTATTTAGTAAAATTAAGGAAGAGAAAATGAAATATTTTTAATAGAAATAGCATACTTTGATATTTAATAGTTAGGGCTTTCAGTGTAAAAGAAAATTATCATTTTATGTCAATATTTCTTTATTAGTAATATATGTTTTTACCCAATAAATTCAATATCTAATATATTAAGCCAAAATAATTTGCAATATTAAACAATAAATCTATATACTATTTTGTATTGTCTGTAAAAGTTTTATTGGCAAACATTAATTATAAAAAAAAAAGGTCTAAGGTTCTCAAGAGGATATAATTTGTTTGCTAAGATCAATTAAGGTATACGTATTCAATTGTACAATATTCTTCTTATTACAATATAAAGTACAATATTCTGCTTTACTTCAGTACAATATTCAATGACTCGCCTGAAATAATGTATATATAACATATGAAACATCTGAATCGAAACTTCTATTAAATATTATGAGGTTTAAATATTGTAATTTTTGCCACCGTTGGATCACTGCATGAAGGTCGGAGAGTTTAGAAATTGATTTCCAAGGATGAAATCAATATAATAGATAAAGAAATTGAAGTGACAATTTTTTTCTTAGAAAAATAGATAAAGAAATTGAAGTAACTATATGAGAACTTTTGAAATCTATTAAATAACTAAATATAAAAAAAAAAAATCACAAATTTTGAATAAAACACTAATAGAAAAAAAATTTAGTAAATTAAGAAGTAAACTACAAAAATAATTATATGCAATTATCATAAATAATTATTATTTGCAATTATTACAAATAATTGCATTATTGCAAGAACATCTACGTAAGCATAAACAAAAAATAAGCAAATGGCATTTTTAGAATTACAAAATAGGAAGGTTATTTTAGTCTTTGATATTACTGATTATACAACAAAATTTTTCAAGCAGGGCATTTTATATACATTTGTAGAAGGAAAAAAAAAACGCAGTTGTTGGCAAAACAATTCTCACAAAGCAGGTTTATCTTGTTGATATTCAATTAGCATTTAGCAGTATGGAAACATTATTATGTACAGAACCAAACATATAAACAATTTTTTTTAAACGATTCAGTCTTTTTCTACAGAAATAACACGCATGCTGACTATTATTGAGACACTCGCTTTTACTGGATAAATTAGACGACGGAAAAAAAATTTAATAGACACCATGTTAAAAAAAAAATCGCCAATATCTACAATTTTTGGCCAAAATCAGTACCTCAGTAGAATAAGATGCCCAATGAATAGCTTGAAGAATTTTGCAATGTACTTAAATTGATTAATCAGCATAAGATTAAAAAGCAAAATAATTTTTTTTTTTAGTTCTTTAAATCTTTTAACTACATTATTTGATCTGATTAAAAAGCAAAATAATTTTTTTTTAGTTCTTTAAATCTTTTAACTACATTATAAAAACACAAATAAATTTGCTGGAAGAATTTATGGAATTGAAACTGTTGGACTTAATTAGCATATTGTAGATTTTCAGCATGGACTAACACTCATTGGCCTGGAGGTGGACGCAGATGATGAAAATCCACTGTCATCCTTTGAAACGTGGACCTCGGTGGTCGTATTTGGCGATTCCGAGAAAATTCTGATTTAGCATCAGGGGTCATCGTAGATCTTGGTGAATTACTACTCAGTGTATCCTTATCAGGTGAATCCCTACCAGTCACACATTCCAGTAAAAAGTCGGTCTTTGACATGCAGAGTTGCGTTTTATGCTTTCACTTATGATAGTTTCTGACTTGTTCACTGTATGCTGATTCTCTTTAGATGGTCCATGAGTAAGACTTGTAGTAATGTTCGTTGTGGTGGTCAGTTTCGGTATAGCCGTACTGGATTTGTTGTTGAAATCTGTAAGTTTCCCACTGTTGCTTTTGATGGATTGATTCCACGTGGTAGCAATCTTTTTAGGAGGTCATTTTATGGGACTGTCCAAATCAGTGGTTAACGGTGCTGTTTTTGCCTTGTGTAAATTTGTTATTACCCAGGCTTATTTCGACGTCAACTGTTGTACCCAATTTTATTTCCTTGCTATTAACAGGCATTGTTTTAGTTATTGTCTCGGAGCTTTTTATATTGCTTACAATAGTTTTCGTCGTTGTTTGAGTCTGAGGGGATCCTTTTTATTTAAAGGAGCTTCTTTTCGGCGTCATGGCTAAACGAGGAATCACGCGCACGGAAGGTTGCTGCTTTATCGGCTCACTGATGGCAATGTTTTGGTGCCGTCAAATTAGAAAGCAGTGACGTAGGTCTGCGAATTCCAATGGGCATATCAGTCTTCTTTTGTTGTGGCGAATAAGACAACGATTGGTTATTCATCGGGTAAGCCTTTATGATGTCAGTCGATTGATACGGCATGACTTTTCCATTGAAAAGTGATGGAGATCCATTAGAAATGTTGTTATACTTCTCGTTGGCCATTAGTAAGGATTGTGCTTTTCGCCTTGCTGAGAATGGGCTAAATGGAGATTCATACCTGCATGAAAAAAAAAGAACATTTAGAATTTAAATTGTTTGTAACATCATTTCTATTGCTCTCATATAATTTCAGAAGTCTAATATTCATTAAATTTTGGATTGAACCCAGACAATAGTTTTCAAATATGTTTTAAAATGGTCACCCCCTACAATGAAACCGATTTGCGATCGGAATTCTTCTTTCACTCACGTGTCACTTAAAGAATCAGGTGGTGTGTGTTAACTTTCTACTTCACTCAAGGTAATTTCTCTGAAATCTATAATACTACAAGAAATCTTATGCATAAATATGAAGAATTTAGAACTATAAGCTACGGTAGTGTAACAAAATTTCAACTATTCTAACATCTAGAAATTAAAAAAAAATGAATGAAAGTAGAACAAGGCTGGCCAATCTTTTTGTGGAACAAGTGCCATCATTAAAAATTATGCGGGTCACTTACAACTTTTCCAACATACTAAAAATATATAACTATGTATAATGTTATTTTGAGAATTATGTGTTTTTTAAGCAAATAGTACATTTTTTTTTTTTCATGAATGTTTCAGTAGTGGAGATTTAAAAATAATATAATAAATAAAACAAAAATACAAACTTAGATTTTATTGTTAATACACTTTTAAAGGTTTAGTTAATTAGGTTATGTATAAAATAAAAAATGAATGACTTGAAACATTTAATTTTAGATTATTATTAAACAGTCAGTACTTAATTAATGTCTTTTTGAATCATTTATATTATTTTTTATTTTTAATCATCTTATTCAAGTCAGGAGGATATTAGATTATATTAGGATTATTTCTTTAAGATGTTAACAAAATTAGGTGTTTTTAGGTAGATATCAGTTAACCTTACATTTTGATTTTATTATGTTCATACTAGAAAACATTTGTTCACAAACATATGTTGAACCAAACCTACAACAATATCCGAAAAGCCAAATCGTGTAAATTTGGAAAATTGTTTGTTGGTACAAATTTCCCAAAATTTAATATAATGCAGTTGAAATAAGTTCCTTATATCTACTTTTCGGTGTGTAGTATGTTTCTGTAGGTCAATAATTTCGAATTTGATTTCAATGGTTAACAATTAACGTCTTGCAGAGAAACTGAAAAAGGATTTTGTGAAAATATCAACATTTTTTAACATCTTGAAAATCATCAAACCTGATTGAATCTTGCAAAATGGATACTAAATTTTAAATCTATCATAGTTCGGAGAATTATTGAATTTTGGTAATTAGGTTCTACATTGACTTGAAGTATTTTCTCCAAAATCGAGACAAACAAACTTTTTGTTCACAAAGAAGGTATATGATCAGCTAGAGTAAGAAAATATAATCTTTGGGCTAGTCCCATGACCACGCTATCTAACCGTATTGTAGTAATGGTATACAGTGCCCTTTCCGACGCTGTTGCATTGAGTAGTGTATGAGTAAAGTTTTACGAATTTTGACAAAGTTCCTGAAGAAGACATTATTTTATCAATTTTTGTCAAAAGTCTTCGCGTGCCACTGTTAAAACACATAAAACTTGTCTCATAAATACTGAAATTATTAGTAAATAATAATTCTCTATTCAAAACGGGCCAGAATTGTAACTTAAAAGAATTTACCAAAGCAAACATTAATATGTATCTTTCTATCTATATATATATATACATTTCTCAAAGTTTCTGCGTATATCCGCTTATGACTTCAATTTACATCCAAAATTATCTAAAATAGGCGGGAATATTTCTAATAAGAAGTCTAAATCAACCGGAAAAAATGTCGAAATGGATCCATATTCATTAAAGAATTATATAATTTTTGAAAAAATTAGGATTATGTCACATACGTATGTGGCAAATTTTCATAGTTGACATTATGTTTTACGCTGTTTGAGTTTTCGATCCCCTTCTTCTGACCTAGTATTCCAGTATTCTCCACTTCCCCGTCTCCGGATGTTCGAAATTTTTTAGCTGCAAAAGTATCTAACCTGCTCCAGTGTAAGGTTGGGAGGAAAATTCATAGTGGTTTCATATCACACATATCTGTATTACAATGGTTTTTATTGATAAATTTTGCAATACTGACTGAGGAAAGAAAAGTATTCAACCAGACTAGAATTATCTCTTAACGAAGAGCAGCACGTAATTCGATAGAAAACGAATGAATTTGTTGTTGCTGTTCTAATACAGCTAGCAAATACAGAGGCAGTTAATCTTTATGTTATAAGCAAGGGCTGCACCATTACTCATTTACTCATTTGTTGCTCATTTAGCACTACCTGGGGGGCACGTGTAGCTTAAAGATATCCTACGGACTAGCCATTCAGCCATCAAGCCCCATCCGAATGAATCTAATAGGTCGAAAACGGCCAATGCTAGAGCTGAAGAAAGCTAAGATGCTTTCTTGAATAAACTTGAATCTAAAGAAAAAAAGTTTATAAGTTTTATTTTCTGAAGTCGCAAATGCCGGATTATATGCGCCGGATTATATATATATATATATATATATATATATATATATATATATATATATATATATATACACTTATGTACATGTGTGTATACTTCTTAATATATTATTGGATTTAGTTACAGAAAGACTAAAATTAAATTAGAAATAATATTTTGTTTTACTATTAAACTATGTTTACAGAAAAATCAATTATTGACAAAAAAAAAAAAAAAAAAAAAAAAAAAACCAGTTATTATTACTTATTTGCTCATTCTGTAGGCATTTATAATTATGCGAACAATGAAAATAAATTATTATTTTTTTGAAAATTTGGTTTGAAGACATCTTTCAAAATCAGTTAAATAAAACAGTCAGCGCCAATGAGAAACAAAACTATTCTTTTACATAAATTATAACAAACTAAAAATAAAATATCAAAAAACATTGCAGACAAATTTTTTTTCCTCTCACCTTGGCCTTATTTTGACTTGTTCTTCCACAGCTTTTGGTGGCGTCTCTTGGTGGGAAGGCTTGGACGCAGGACTCGGAGGTAAGAGCGACTCTTGCTTATGCGAAGGAGACTGCTTCCTGCTCAGACTGGACGAGCGGTAGTGGTAGATGTCGGACGTGTGTTGGCGACTGCTGTTCCGGTGGCTCGGACGAGGGGTTGCGGGGGTGGAGGACAAGTGATGCGAATGGCGCTCTTTGCTGGACGTCCTGTTCAAACTGCTGGAGCGACCCTATGTGTAAAAGAAATATAATTTAATTAATACAGGAGTGCCAACCCAAATTATCTGTTGTCGCCTGCTAGCGACTAATTGTGTTAGGCGGACGGAGACACTCAATCTTTCTATTTACAGTAATTTATTTACAATACTTTACATACAAAAACCTGTGCCAAAATACATACATACCAAAAACATATACCCTGTGCCACTTCTACGACAGCAGTTCTATTTGATAAAAACCATGAACGCATCACGTACGGTCCCTGACCTTGTATCTCGTTCAGACGCTCCTAACATTCTCCTCGTCGTCTCAAAATCTAACCGCTTGTACTTACCAGTTCATACAGTTAGGCTCGTTCCCACCGAGGCGTGAAGTGTTGAAGATCGTGCGGCAGGCAAGAAAATTTTTCGACCCCTTCACAGCGGAACGTCAGAAATAGCATTACGCCTAGTGAAGTTCCGCTTCGAGTTGAAAGTTGGTCAACTCAAAGCGGTGGATTCCAAACCGATTTCAGGCGAACGTAACGAGGCTAGTTATTGGTCAGCGCTTCACGCTTAAACGCCTCCCGTGTTGGTGGGAACGAGCCATTATGATACCAGTTGCTGGTCATAGTGGCAACCTCTCCCGACAATTTAATTATAGTTAAACCTTACAGATCTTGCAGGCTACTTTGGAAATGCATCGCAACTCCGCGTCCAGCATATAGTATTTTAAATTGCTCTACATATATACTTCTTCTTCTTTATAGCCCCATGGTGGGCCAAGGCCATCTGCTTACTGGTAGATTTCGAGACAGTAGTTATCTTTTTTTGGGCAGGACTGTCAGCCTTATTTTCAACGCTATACAGTAGTATTAGACCAGAACCTACGGTTTAAAAGTGGGATTCTAAATCACTATAAACATCCATGGCATCGTCGAGACTCGAACCTGAAACGTGTGGTACTAAGCTCTAGTCCAAGGTGGCCAACCCAAATGATCTTGCGGGCCACTTTGGAGATGCATCATAACTTCACGGGCCGCATATAAAATTATATATCCCCATAATTGGTTTAGACCCACTATAGACATTTTTGGAGTGAAAAATTGAAACATAATGAGTTATATTTATTGTGTTCACTATTATTCTGGGCCAACGGCCATACCATGCTGAATATACCGGTTCTCGTTAGATCACCGAAGTCAAGCATCATTGGGCGCGGTCAGTACTTGGGTTGGTGACCACCTGGGAACACCGCGTGCCGTTGGCAAATTTGGACCTGAATGGCCGAGTGTCTAGCGCTCTGGCGCTCGGTGCCACAGGTTTCGGGATCGAATCCCGGCGGTGCCATGGATGTTTGTAGTGGTTCGGAATCCACTTTTTAGCCGTAGGTCCCGGTCTTCTATGACTGTAAGAGCGGCACGGAGCCAAAGTCAGGCTTCTACCTACGGGTGCTCCATCACAACAGAAGCTGCTTCCTTCACCTTCAATCATGAGTACGTATGGGCTAGTGGGCTTGGCCAGCCAAGTGGGATAAGAAACAACAACAACAACACTATTATCCTTCCATGTGAACATAGATAATATAATAATAATGATACTAAATGCACATTGTAAAAAAAATAACACAAAAAATGAAATATAAAAATATATCAATGTAAATGAAATGATTAAAAAATATTTATTTCACTAGTACGATATTTGTTTCTCCACTCTTCACTTTTGCAAATCGATTTCAATTTGGGAATTTGCACGTCGTAATGGTGTTGCAGGTTAGCGTCCGTTTTGTTGGAACGTGTTTTGTGTCAATTTTATTTTAGAAAAAAAAAAAAAAACAAAAAACGATTCGCACGTGTAAGTTGACCAAAAGCGTTAACAACTTCGACTAAGAGTTGCTAAAGCTTGTTGCTAAGCTCTGCTATCAACAATTAACTGTGAGTATCTCTAGGAATACTTTACTGATGTCATTGAAAGTGAAACACCTGTTATATTCGATGTTCCAAGATGCGTGCGCCTCATAACTTCGCAGAATATAATTTAATTATTCTGCGAACTCATAAATAAAACCGGCAATATGTATCATATACTCGCAAGAATATTATTTTAAAATCAAAGGTAATTTTTTTTCTCATCATTTCGGCAATTCATTTTTGCATATACGGATGCACAGATAATATATTTTTTTTAATACATTGGTTTTCACTACATTTTGTAAAAGTGTAATAAATCTCACTGGCCAGAAAATATTCAAGGCGCCGCGGGTTGGCCGCCCCAAAATTAATATAAAAATGAATAAACATTTAAATGAATAGATATTTCAGTAGTCATTTATAGGTTGAAGATATTTTTTAAGGTGGAACATTTAAAATATTATCTTAAAAGGTAAATTGCACTATATTACATTAAGGAACGCGAATATGGCTCATTTATACTACATCACTATGGGCCTTTATCAACCAGAAAAGCAGCATACATTTGACAAAGGAAATAAAATATTGAAAATGAGATCAAGAAAGGTACTGATTAATTAAGAGTTTTAAAAAAAATTTTCTGCTACTGAAATCGAAAACTTACAGTATGTCAGGCCTTTTTCGTCTTTGGTATAAAAAAAGGGTGGTATAAACTTGTGGCATATAAAATAATTTGTTTTAGTAGGATGGAAGGATTATCATAAAAAAAAAAAATCGATAATTTATATATTTTCAATATTGTAATTTTTAAAGGCAAAACATTTTAAAATAATATTTTATTATAGAGATTCTTCTTCTCTAGCGCCCCTGATCACCAATTGGCTAGCGCTCTGGCCTTTGGTGCTTCAGGTTCGAATCCTAGCGTTTGTTAGAGGTTCGGAATCCATGTTAAAATGTCAGTCCCGATCTAATTAGTCCAAAGTGTGCACAAAAATGACAGTAGAGTGACAAACCAAATATTCTTCGCGAAGACCCCATAGTGTGGTCAAGGCCTTCTACCTCCTGGCAGATTCAGAAACATGAGATGTTGTGTTCTTTTTACGGTGTAGCGTTGTCATCCAAATGCCCAACAGTCATATTAGACCCGGGGCCTTCATGGCCCAGTGTCTAGCGCTCGGTCCCATAGGTTTCGTGTTCGAGTCCCGTCGGTGCCATGGATGATTGTAGTGATTCGAATCTATTTTAAGCCAGAAGTCCCGGTCTCATATGACTGTAAGAGAGTCACGGAGCCCAGTCAGACTTCTCTGTCCCCCACATCATTCCCAAACTGTAAAAGGGCAACTCAGCTGTGGTGATGTGGTGTGGTGTAATAGCAGTACTCATATTAAACCAATTAGTAGTACTCACCAACATTTATAACCTATGATTTAAAATGAATCCCGAACCACTACAAACATCCATGGCACGGCCGGTATGTAACCATCGCAACGCCGATCGAAAACTGTAGTACCGAGCGCCAGAGTGCTAGAACTCGCCCTCATGTTTCATTATATAGATTAATGAATACAATATTTAAGGGGAATAAACGTATTACTTCTCAAAATGCCATTTTTTTGCGCTATGAAAGCAACTACCATACTAAGAATGTGTGTTATTTATCTGCAAATTTGATAGTAAATTAATATTCGGTGAATGCTGATTGTTAAAACCGACATAGAAATGATGCCGTTAGTCTACGTATACTCGTAGGACGGCCAAATAATTTAACATTAATATAAAAACAATTAATAAAAATACGAAAATTAATACTGAAACAAACAACTATTTTCCTTCACTTTTAATGAATACTAATATATACAATTACAATCAAATTTACGATTTTTACATTGGCACTTAAAACAGAATAAATATAAAATGTTTATAGAGAAGCAATCATAATATTAAGCATACCTCAAATGAAATATTCCCATGAGTGTGTAGGCAGTGATTTACCAGTAGCCTAAAACCTTTTAACAAAAAGAATGCTCCCCACAAATTCAAAGATGGACATAGATATATGTTATAAATTATCCAAGTAGCCATTCTCGCAGCAAAAAAATTGTGTACCAGGCTCACGCACTGTCGCAGATCGTTCGCTGTGCTTTCAACGGGTCTTCCTTTTTGCGCGCAAAAACTAAAAAAAAAAAAAAGGTCCCACCAAAACCGACCGGTTCTTTTGGACCTGACCGTGTGACCGGGAGGGGTTATCTACCATTCCTGGATTCATACAAAAAATAAAGGAAATACCCCTTACCCACACACAACAGGATAATTACCAGTCACAACATTGATATTTTTGATTGACTAATTTATCATGACCGCCATTTTATTCGTTTTATTAAGAATACAGTTTCGTTAATTTGATTTAAAACAAGTAATATATAAAAAAAAAAAAATTTAAGTCAATTCCTACTTAGGTCAACAAAGAAAATTTTTATTTCAGTTACTTTTTATTAAATAATTACAATTAATATAAATATGTATATACATATAACATAATCACAATAAGTGGCAAAACAGAAAGCGAATTTCCTTACAATTTTTCATTTTCCTTTCTATATATGAATTACTGAATTAATATTTGAAAAAACTGTATTAACATCCAGTGTCATCCACTACAAGTTCAAAAAAAAAAAATGTATTTGAACTGAGAGGATGAATAAAGAGTATTTTATGAACGATTGAAAATTTGAACAAGACATATACAGAGAGAGTGTGAACTAATAGTAAGAATTGAAAAGGGATTTTGACATATCTTTATTTTTATTGTTTCAAACTTTGCAACAATATTTTGTAAAATCGCATTTATAACTTGTTGTAGGAATTTACACTTAAAATAATTTTAGATTTATAAAAAAAAATCAATCAATTTCGGCTAAAAAAATAATGCACTGTATCATTATTTCAACGTATCGACAACTTATTTGAAAGGTTTCCCTACCTTCCTTATAAGAGGAATACTCAAACTTCTTACCTTTTTTCAATTCCTTCTATTAGTTCACACTCTCCCTATATATATCTTGTTCAAATTTTCAATCGTTCATAAAATACTCTTTATTCATCCTCTCGAGTTCAAATGCATTTTTTTTGAACTTGTGGTGGATGACACTGGATGTTAATATAATTTTTCAAATATTAATTCATTCATTAAATTTAACTAATTAATTTTAGTTTTTTTTTTTTAGATTTAAGTTGCATATATCTACCAATAGATGGCGCCAGATAAACTTAAAAAGGAATGAAAATTATTTATAAAGGACTTTCTGCAATAGAGTGAAAAAAAAAAAGTAGGAATTGACTTTAAAATATTTTTTTTTTTATATTGCTTGTTTTTCTGTTACGTCTTCCCCTTTAGCTTTTTATCCTTAAATGGTAAAATGTCTTTAATTCAATTTAATTGTGTTAACGAGGCAGAAATTTTAACTCAAAATAAAACTCTTCATTGTGTTATTATTAACTGTAATTAATCAAATGCAACAATGATTAACTACAAATATTTAGTTATTTAGTTATATTCACGGTTACTTTGATATGTTACTGATAAAAAATCATGATTTTCAATATTTTTGGATTTGAAGTCAAAATAAAACTGTTTTTTGCGTTATTATTGAAAGAGTATTGAATCAAGAATTTTGAAACGCAACAATGATTGATTAACTATAAATATTTACTTAACTGTAAAAATAATTAAACACTTTTAGGTCATCGGCCATGAATGACTGATAGGGATAGGCTATTTTTAAAAACTACTTTTCGTCTAACTTATAACCAGAAATTTTTCTATAGGTTTTAAGAAAGTTCCGTTTTCACTTGTGACTGGATAATACACAAACGAAAACAATTCACGGTTACTTTGATTTATTATTGATAAAAAATTATGATTTTCAATATTTTTGGATTTTTAAATCAGAATTTATTATTAGTCAGATGTTAATTATTAGAAAACTTGAAATTCATGATAATTAAAAGTTATTACTATCAAATAGATTTTCTACATCATTTTTTAACAAATTTGTCATTTCCTTAAAATTATTTAATTTTAACCCGATGGAAATAAATCACATAGCATTTTTTAACGTGTTCATGTTTATTTAGGGATTTGAGAAGAACAATTTTATAACTAATATATTTGGAAAACTAGTTTTGTAGCACATCAGACTCAAATAATTAATCACACAATTGATTTTTATATTAAATGGGGTAAAATATTACATACTATACTACTGTGTCCAAAAAGTAAGATCAATTTTAAATTTTAAATTACCGGGGCTGATGGAATTTCAATTTTTTTAAGTTGCTGGCACTGGCGGTAGGTTGCTTATTGTTTATTTAGGTTGCTGATTTCGGCGATTTTGAAATGTCTGAAGGAATTGAGCAAAGAACTCGCATTAAATATTGTCTGCGGAAAGGTATAGAATGTTGCCGAAGGCATTCGGTGAGCATTCCTATTTCGGAAAGAAATGTTTAGACATTCATATAAATATTGAGCACACTACCAAATTACAATTTTTGTTGAGTATACATACATACACAAAAAGAACATATTACACACGATTATACCCATAAGGTAATTTCTGATATACTAATTTAAAAAAGATAAATACATAAATATTTCAAAATATATTTAACCTCAAATTAGTTAGTATGTATTTATAGCTATTTAATATGTTGACCTAAAAATTCCATTTATAAAAGAAGACAAAGATTATTATTATTATTATAAACCAAACAAACATTCTTTATATGTCATAAAGTAATACAAAAAAATATCCCTTTATTATTTGAGAAAATTTTTCAAAACAACATAAAAACATACAAAATAAATGTTTAATTTATATCTTGGAATATATAATAACCGCATCAAAATTAAGGCCAGCCCTTAATCAGAAATTCAAAATAGATTTTTCCTAATCTGATGAAATTGCGTTTTGATATTTGCGCAGTTTAATAAACACAATTTTTAAATGAAGAATTCCAAGCCATTCATTAAAAAAAAAAAAGAAGGCTCGATAAGTTAAGATAAAGCGAAATGACGGCAAACCAAATATAAAAGTCTAATTTATAAGTCGATTTTACACATAAGGAAATTTCTGATAGATAACAGATAAATAGAAACAGATAAATAGATAAATATTTCAAAATATAGTTAACCACAAATTAGTTAGCATGTATTTATAGCTATTTAATATGGTGACCTAAAAAAATTTATTTATAAAGAAGTGAAAGATTATTATTATTATGAACCAAACAAACATATTTGTTTTAACATAACATTTTGTTTATATGTCATGAAATAAGATAAAAATATCCTTTTATTATTTGAGAACACTTCTCAAAACAACATAAAAACATAAAAAAATGTTTAATTTATATCTTGGAATAGATAATAAGCGCAACAAAATTAAGACCAGCCCTTAATCAGAAATTCAAAATGGATTTTTTCTAATCTGATGAAATCGCGTTTTGATATTTACGCAGTTTAATAAACACAATTTTTAAATGAAGAATTCCAGAGATTCATTAAAAAAAGAAAGGCTCGAAAAATCAAGATAAATCTAAATGACGGGAAATCCAATATAAAAAGTCCAATTTATAAGTCGATTCTACACAAAAGGAAATTTCTGATATACTAATTAAAAAAACGCAAATACATAAATATTTCAAAATATATATAGCCATAAATTAGTTAGTATGTATTTATAGCTATTTAATATGTTGACCTAAAAATTCCATATACAAAAGAAGTCAAAGATTATTATTATTATGAGCCAAACAAACTTTCTTTATAGTATGTCATGAGATAAGATAAAAAAATATCCCTTTCTGTTATTTGTTATTTAAAAATATCACTTTAAAAATATCAAAACAACATAAATACACAAAAATAAATGTTTAATTTATATCTTGGAATAGATAATAACCGCAGCAAAATTAAGGCCAGCCCTTAATCTGAAATTCTGAATGGATTTTTTCCTAATCTGATGAAATTGCGTTTTGATATTTACGCAGTTTAATAAACACAATTTTTAAATGAAGAATTCCAGAGATTCATTAAAAAAAAAGAAAGGCTCGATAAATCAAGATAAAACTAAATGACGGAAACCCAATATAAATTCCAAAAAGAAAAGTCTTTTTCACGCTGCCTACGCCTAGCATATATGATGTCCAGCATACATAAGCTCATAAAGTCATCAAACAAGTCGTCCCACGCTTGCCTGGGTTGGGAAATATTATTACTTTTTTTCATATAAATTTTAACCGCTTATCACGCTTTTAACCAAACGCTTTCAAAATATTTCTGAATTTTCCTTTTCGTTTACGTCATTGAAGCGAGAATGGAGCAGATATCGCCGAATTTATAGATAATCCCCATAAAATTTACGTCTGTTTTGGTTCTCACAAGATAAGAGGCCTGTGAGCCATGTTATATCTGAAAGATGTTATTCTTTGACCTGCTTAATAAAAGAGAATTATATTTTTTCAGTGATACATTTATCTGTATGAAACGTACAATCATTAATCACGTAAGGTTTATTGTGTAAAGAAGGTTTTTTGAATCGTAACTTTTATGTTTGCAAGGGCTCTTTTTTTTTTTTTTTCTTTCTGTTCAACTAAAATATTTTTTTTACTGAACAAAAGTCTCATTAAATTATTTAAAAAATAATATATAAAATAATTAATTAAAATATAAACGTAATATAAAAAAATAATAAAATTTATACAATTTAATATAAAATTTAAACATAATTTAATATAAAAATAAATATAAAATAATATAAAATTTAAATAATTAAATAATAAAATTTAAACATTAAAGTCAATATAAAATATAAAATAATATAAAATTTAAACATTTGTAGTTTTGAAATTGAAGAATATCTTTATTTTTATATTCTACGCTGGCATGCACAAGTTTTGGGCACACTTTAAACCGTAGTTCCCAGTCTAATATGAATGTAGAGCGTTGGGCGTAGGGCTGACAACCCAAACGTGTAAAAAGAAAAACATCTCCTGTCTCGAAATCTGACATTAGGCAGACGGCCTTAGCCCATGATGGGGATGTTACGCCAATGAAAAGAAAGAAGAATTTCTTTATTCTAACTGAAAACTAACTAAACTGCTAGATTTATTCATTTTTTTAATGAAAACATTTTTAATTAAAATTGCTTCTAAAATTTACTTATTTAAAACTTTTGCTCAGATTTTTATCAAAGATACAATCTTTTGAAAAAATTATAACAGTTTAATAAGTTTATTAAAATATTTTTATAGAAATTTTAATAATTATCAGGATATTTCTGCAGAAATACATACTGTGCGAGAAAGTTTTTATAAAAATTTTGAAAAAAATGAAAATGGATTATGTAATTGTATTATATAATAAATAATAAAATTATTATATTTTAAATATAAAAAAATAAAATATTTATTATTTTTTTTATTTCAAATTAAATACTATTAATTAATACTTTTTATAACTTAAATTTCAACTGTTTAATTCAAATTATTATATTATAATTGTAATACATTTTCTCTATCATTACCAGCAGATAATAAATAAGTTACTGAAAAAAATTATCATTAAAATAATAATAATGAAAAAACTATTTCAACACAAAAATAATTAATATTCTTATTTTTTTAATTAAAATACTTTAATTTTAGTTATAGAGAATACCAAATAACTCCCCAAATTCCTTTTTCCAAGCTTAAACAATACTATTTTCCTATTTTATATGTCCAACCCTACATCTCTGAAAAACTATAAAACATTAAACAGAATTTTTGAAAAATTTCAGCAAAAAGCAATTGATGTGACGTTTCAAAGAAAAACAAAATCTATTTATTTTAGTAATATTTTTTTTTAAATGAAGATTAGAAACATTAATGTGGTATAATAATAGAATATATTCCCTATTATATTATAAAATTGTGTGATGGTGTTAAGAGTATTTTATTTAAAGAACATTGTGAATTATATTTATTCTTTAAACTACAATTACTATCATGATGGATAATTGCAACTTAACTGTAAAATGCTTTGTTTTATCACTATTTACATAAATATTTTTATATTTTTCCTTCAAAATGAAGAAATTATGTTTTTGAAATGAATAATATCGAATATCGCATATTTGTAACCAATGGAAATTACAAAATTTCTCAGCATTGTGTGTTATAAATATGCCTATTGCTACAATGGAAATGCTACTTAAAAATGTCAAATAATACTGTTATCGCAATTTAGCGAATGGTGATATCATATTCAAGGTATTATATCATTTCCATTTTCGTTAACATTTTTTTTTTCATATATACGCAAGTTTATTTTGTTATGTGGTTTTTTCTTCTAAATTGCTATATCAAAATCTTCCATATTAAGACAAAATGTATTGAATAGGACGATAGAAAATTTTTTTTTATCGCTGATAGCTAATTTCAAAATCAATGATTACAATTAGAATTATTCAAAAAAAAAACCTTTATTTATTTTAAAAAACCTTTAAAATTTATATCTCATTATATTTTCGAATATTTATTGATTTTTCATACTATATATATATATATATATTAATGATATTTATATAAATCTGTCTAGATATATAGCAGTACTATTTTAAGTAAAACTGAAATTATATTTCTTAAAATAAAATTAAAAAATTCTTATATTTTTAATATTTGTATTTAATTACATAAAGGGGATTTAAATGGTTTAAATTAAGTGCCCAGCTCTCTGGTCTTTGGTACTACAGGCTTCAGGTTCGAATCCTGGAGGGAATGAATGTCTGTTAGTGTTTCGTAATATACGCTAAACTGCAGCTCCCCGTCTAATCAGCCGAAAGTGTACAAAAAATGACCGTAGACCGACAAAATAAACCACCAAGGTTATATAAAAGTAATACCATTTAATATCTAGATTAAAATTATGTTGCAATAATGCAACCAAATTTTGAAATAATTAATTTATAAACACTTTAACCTGACAGATTTTTTTCTATTAAAAATATTTAATTTCTATTTTGATTGATTATTAGTTGCAAAATCGGCATTGTTTCGCAAAGCGATATTTTATTTCATTGATCGACTGAAAATAGAGCGAACCAATTAGATTCATGCACAGGAAATACAGAAACGGAAAAGCCTTCGTTAAGCGAGGATTACATTTTTTTCTTTTCAAATTAAAGGTCAAGGATATAAAACTTGACTATGTCGGTATTGAATTTTTTTGCTATTTCATTTAAAGAGAGGGTAAAAGGGATTTTGTTTTATTATAAAACAGATTATTGCTTATAAAACAATACAGTTATAGTTGCATAAATATTCCTTAATCTTTTGAAAACAATTAGTGAAAGAAAAACAGCTACTAATACTATCACAAGATTAAGGATGATGAAGTACTACAAAAATATGAACATTTATGATGATGGCATTAAAAATACCAAAAAATGTGGCAACTGCCCTGACATCGAGATTACATCTCATCATGTTTATGATTGTACAGCTGTTGCAGCAGTGATGCATTGTCAGCGGAAGAGGATTTATACTCCGAGTAGGCAATCAACATAGCCAATATTATTCGGAAGCACCACGATATTTGATTTTCTTGTACTCTTCAGGGAAGATGACAACAACAATAATGAGTAAAAATAAATACTAACCAGGAAAAGATTTGGTAAACCTATATGCAAATTATATAGCTCTTGGTGCCTTCGGTACATATAGTATATAGGCTATACAAATTACAGGGTCTGATGGCCGAATGAATAATGTTCTGGCGGTTTTGAGTTCGAGTCTAGGTGGTGCCATGAATGTCTGTCGTGGTTCAGAATCCACTTTAAACCGTAGGCCTCGCTCTAATATGATCGTCGAGCGTTGGGCTGACAACCCTACCCCGTAAAAGGAAACATCTGCTACGAAATCAGTCAGTAGGCAAATGAATGATCGCCCACCATGGAGCAGTTGTGCAAATGAAGAAGAGAAGATATACAAATTAGTTCAATCAATATCAGAAGGTGCCATGGATGATTGTAGTGGTTCGGAATACATTTAAACCTCACGTACCGATCTAATATGACTGTGACCAATTAACCAGCACTCTGGCATTTTGTACCACAGACTTCAGGCTCGAATCCTGGCAGTGGCACGGATGTTGGTACTTACGTATTAACGGTACCTTGACGACAGTTGCGCCAATAAAGAGCACACGCGTCAACCGCAGCTACAGATTTGGCGCCAATCTACACTTAAAATTTTTGTTCCAAATAATAAAATATATATGAAACACTTCATTTAAAATCAAAACGCTTTCAAAATATTTTTATTCCAAATAATAAAGATTGGCGACACTTAAAAACCGCCAAGTCTGTCGCCAAGGTACCGTTCATACGTAAGTACCCGGATGTTTATTGGTGGTTCGGAATACACGGTAAACTGTAGGTCCCGGTCTAATTAGGCTAAAGTGTGCACAAAATAACAGTAGAGTGACAAACCAAATTTAAATCCTAATATGATTGTAGGGATGATAATCTTACCCTATAAAAGGAAACCATCTCTCTAAATCTGCCAGTAGGCAGACGGTGTTGTCCCACTATCGATTGTCGTGTCAAGGAGTTAGTTAGTTAATTAATTAAATACAAATTATAATCTTATAACGTATTGGTGTGCCAATTTTAGGTATTAATAAGATTTATCTTAATTGAATAAGACGAACAAAAACATTTCATATCCAACTTTTAATGGAAATATCTTATATCCATTGTACGTAGACGTCACTTTTAGGAAAACAACATAAAAAAAACCCGAAACTTCAAATGAACACAGACAAAACCCGCATGTAGTATTCTAAAAACGCGTTTCTTGTTTTTTACTCCATTCGTCAGTAGAAAAAAAGGTCACGAGAACATCGGTCAATGCATTCGAATCTGACCCAAGGGCGCAACACCATCCGAAAGAAATGTTCTCACGAGTAATAACTCTTCGAAATGTCAAAAATATTCCACACTTTTTATTAAGTGTTTTGTGAATGAAAGATGGCAGTGCACGAAAGGCCTATTTGTAGCCACTCCTGCTGATGGTAAAATACATACACTACAACAACAACCAGAGGTAATTTCCCCGTCCTTTTGAAAACTGTTTTTGGCACGTAAAAAAGATTGCAGTGGTACTCGTTGTTAAAGAGAACAATAGGGAAAAATCGTCGTATTCAAAAGTAGGGAGAAAAAAAAGAGATTCATACACTGATAATGGAGAAATAATTTTTTTTTTTTATTTTACAATGCGTAGGAAGATGTTTTAACTTAAATAGATTTTAATTTTTGATTTAAAAGGTTTTTAATTTATCGAAGCTATTAAAATTTTTATGAAAATAGTTAAACAACGAGTTTGTTGAACAACTTTTTAACCGCTCGTTTGTTAATAACGAGCGGTTAAAAAGTCGCACGTTATTATTAACTATTTTTAGTTAATAATAATCGAGCGACACGATCGATTTTTTCTTTCAATCTCAATCTTTTTTTTTTTTTTTTTAATATTTTTAAAATAGTGTATAACCATGCTTCCTTCTAAATATAGGCAGGAGCACCGTTCATGACAAATGATAAATTGGCCTACAGACTCTCAAACGGAGAGGAAGTATAATTAGTACTATCCTGCACTTACCGAAGTTTCGTATTTTCGGCTTAGAAGTGGAATCTGCCCACGAAGCTATAATTATTTATCTTTTAACTTCAAATGTGTTAAATATTGTTTGTTTCTAATTGTATATGTGTGTTGTTTGTGCATGTGTAAATAAAACTAATGAGTTCTCCAACTTCTGCCTCAAGTATCTCAACTGAACCATACCCAGTTACAATCTGGTTGCCCAACCTATACATTACAACTATAAGTATTAATCCTTAATGGCACGGAGAATATGTGGCCTATATACAATTTTCAATATGCTTTAATTCTGCAAACATAGTCTGTGGTGAAAAATACATACCTAACCACGCTTCCTCCTACCTACTGGCAGGATCGTCTCCGTAGAGTTCAGGAGAAATGGTCAGTCGGGTAACAGATTCTCACACGGGGAGAAAATATAATTCGCGCCCCTGCGCGAATCCAGTTTCGGTTTTTTGGCTTAGAAGTGGGGTCCTTCCAGGAACCTATCATTATCTGCCTTTAAATGTGTTTATTATTGTATGAGTGTTGTTTGTACTGGTATAAATAAAGCCATGAGTTCTCCAACTTGTGCCTCGAGTGTTTCAACCCAACCACGCCCATTCACAATCTGGTTGCCCAACCTGCACACTAAAATACAATATTTTATACAATACAATCAGTACAAAATTTTTGTATTTAAATCATTTTAGTTGTCTAAGAATTAGTAATGTGATCCGTAGAAAAATTAATTTAACATCCTACATATGTTTATATATAAATTACATGTTTTTTCATTGATATATTTTTTTAATAAAATTTTTGAAGCATAAATATAATTAATATTTTCGAAAGTACTTTTTTTTAAAATTCAAGTAAACCCGACAAAATTTATTGAAACAGAAATATATTGCAAAATAGGGAAGCATACAAATTTCTTGTGCACAATATTTTTAAACATTAGGTCGTGCCATAGCATTTGAGAACATAAATAGTGATACTTATAAGGAGATCATAAATATTTCAGATCTGTAACCACAGTAATCATGGTTATGAATGCAAAATTTGTAATTTGTAAGACTCATGCATACACAGCAAAAATAAAGAAACATATCTAAGAAAGTCTAGACTGAGTCTCAAGGGTGAAAGCTTACATGATAGCGGGTGGATACAACACGTTTGAAGCACCTGTATTCCAGACAGTATTTTTTTTTTTTTTAAATATTAATCTGTAAAAATTTGTAAATGCGCTTATTTTTCTCTTCTAAACGATCTTGCAGCATTTATTCCTTATAAATTCCATTTATTTCTTATTGATTTATTTAAACTGTCTCACCCTGGCTACATATTTAGGAATAAGAAAATGTCAGGCACAAAAGAAAAGTATCCTGGACGTTGCAGAAACTTAAAATAGTCTTGTAAATTGTGAAATGTACAAGATTGTTTTAATTATCAAACATTATTATTTATCAAATAACAACGATGCAAAAATATTTTTATTTAAATTTGCTTTTAATCAGGGATACTGATTAAAATCTAAAAATCTTTAAAATAAATATAAAGACGATAAAAATACGAACGTTTTATTAAAGATCCGTGAAATCAGACATGCATACAATAGCAAATATTTCGTTTTAGCAATTGTTAAGATGGACAAACGTGAAAAATGATTGTTCTACGTGAAAATTCAAACAAGATAATTTTCTATAAAGCCATTTTTTTAAGAATACTCAATAAACTATGGTGGTCGAAAATTTAACCTTGTATCCATAAAATCATGTATATTTTATTATGCAATAAATTTCAATTTTTTAAATCGATAACATCAAATACCACATAATAAACCTTTGTTGCTGTCGTATCCCTCATGGAAGGAGGGGCAGCTTCTGTTGTGATGGAGCCACGGTAGACTGAAGTCTGACTTGTTTCCGTGTCGCTGAAGAAGGAGGGTAATACATTCCGGGAGGACATTTAAAGGGAAATACCTTGCATTTGCGTATCGTAGGGGAGAAAACCCCAAAACTCCCACAGATAGTCCTACTAACAAGGTAAGATGCTAAACATCACAAATGTCATTGAGACTCCTCGTTTTTTGAAACAGTGTCAACAACAAAGTCGCCAATGGACAGAACCTCCGCCATAGGGACACCAGCGGCGCATGTTGCCACTGAGACCCGAGTCGAGCTAATAAACCTTTAATACAAATGAGTATCTTATATATAGTTTAATTAGGTATATATTTTTCATCCATTGGAAATTACTTTTGAATTTTTTTTTATATAAATATATCTTACAAATACGGCTGGAGTAGCAGTGCCAGTGTAGCGAGGAGAAATGCTTTTGAAAGTTCAAAATTATAAAAATTTATTTATATTTAACAGTATGACAACACTGGCTGGTTTTTCAGTTACAGTTATAGTAAATGCCATATGCAATATTCTAAACGTTGAAGACCCGTGGCGCCGAGGGCCAGTGCGGTAGTTCCTCGGCCATCAGGTCCCATTATTAACAATCAGTTTCTGTCCTTTAAACTTCAATTTCAATATGAATTTATTTTTGCCAAAAAACAGTCACAATTAACTGGCCCATTATTCATAAACTAAACTTTTTATATGGCTCTTTTAGTTGACAATAAATATAAGAATTACAGATTTTAGTAAAATATAAAATTGTTAATTTGAAATTCTTAAATGCAAAAACAGAAACAACTCTTAAAGTGGAGACCATAGTTTCATCATGTATCGTAGCAGAGAATATGGTAGTAATTAATATAATAATCCTTCAGATGTGGTGATAATATATATTCTCACCAGTTGGATATGAGATTATCACCAGATTTGAAGAGATCATATCATATCATATAATAATATCATATCTAGTCACTTGGCCAACAGACCACATAATCTGTATATTGGCTGTATAAATTATGTAACCTGACTATTACAATATATATTTGTGTTCGTTCAAGTTTCATTTTTTAATGTTGTTTTTCTTTAAAGTCGTTTACGTACAATGGATATAGAATGATTTCCACTAAAAGTGTTAAAAATTAGGATATTAAATGTTTTTTATTCATAGGCACTTATTCAATGAATAAGATGAATAATCTTATTCAATTACTGCTTAAAATGGGCACACCATCAAGTTACAACATGGAAAAAATTTATAATTTTTATTAAAGTATAATTTTATGTAACTTCCTGACGCTGCAGCCCATGGTGGACTAAGGCCGACTGCCTGCTGGCAGATTTAGAGACAGGAAATATGGTCTTTTTCAGGCATATTAGATGGGGAATTATTTTAAAATGCATTCTAACCACTACAGCTATATGGCAGCATCTGGACATGAACTCGGAACCGTCAGAGCATTATATAACCGCCAATCGGGTGACATTATATATCTGGTGATAAAATCGTACAACACACACACACATATATACATTATCACAGTGGGATGGAAGTACGTACTTTACTCCTGTGTTCTCCTTCATTGCGTTCCAAAGTTTGTGTAGCTCTGGAATTGAAGATCACGTAGTCCGGGTCTGTCCAGTCTCTGGGCGGAAACTGCGTCGAAGAGGAAGTGGCTTTCAATTTGGCTCTGCTTTTTCAGATCGGCCCCGACGGAAACCACTTGCTGAACATCGAAGGAGACTTTTCTTCTGAAAAACAAATTTCAACTCAATCTGGTAACGAATCACTATTTTTTTTTTTTCTTTTTGCAAGTTCTTTATCTCTTAACATTGCGGTGCACGGAAACACTCAAAAAGGTTGTTATTGTTACCTATAATAAAAACTAAAAAACCAACAAAAAAACAAACCACTAGAGGATGAGTAACATCTGAAGTAGAACTGTATAACACACGCAGGCCTTATGCTACCAGGTACAGTGAACAGAAAGTGAATATTTCCTTAAATCAATGAAATGTTTACGTTTGCTATACATTTCCATTATACTTTTTTTTTCTTCATATATACTGTTGCATTCTAATTACATAATGAATTCTATACTAAAATCAATGAATTTTTTCCATTTTATCTAAATATTACACTAAATTTGTTGTTTTTTATTTTCCAAGATATTTCTTATTTCAGAGATTATAGCGATTTGATCTTCTTAATGATTTAAACCATCTATTCAAATAGAAATCGAAGATTGTAATAATGTAACAATTTTGCTTTTTTTTCCGTAATGGATATCTAACATTTTTCATTTTTTAAAACTTTTTCAACAATGCTTCTTCCTACTTACTGGATAGAGCATCTTTATAAGGCACTACAAATATAAGGCATTACTCCACTTAAATCCGGGCTGTAACCATGCTTCCTCCTACACACTGACAACAGCGCTCCTTGTGGTATTCAGGAGAAATGGACAGTTGACCTACGGACTCTCACCCGGAGAAAATATTTTGCGCACACTGCGCTTAATCGAGTTTCGTGTTTTCGGTTTAGCAGTGGAGTCCTTTCACGAATCTATAATTGTATCTTTAATTATAAGGCATTGTAACTGTATTTTTATTAATTAGCATCTGTAATTTATCTTTAATTAATTGCACTATAACTATAAGACACAAATCCGGGCTGTAACTATGCTTCCCTCTACCCACTGGAAACAATGCCCCCATGTGGTGTTCAGGAGAAATGGACAGTTAAGCTACGGATTTCACCCGGTGAGGAATATATTTTGCGCACACTGCGCTTAATCGAGTTTCGTGTTTTCGGTTTAGCAGTGGAGTCCTTTCAAGAATCTATAATTGTATCTTTAATTATAAGGCATTGTAACTGTATTTTTATTAATTAGCATCTGTAATTGTATCTTTCACTATAACTATAAGACACAAATCCGGGTTGTAACTATGCTTCCCTCTACCCACTGGAAACAATGCCCCCTGTGGTGTTCAGGAGAAATGGACAGCTAACCTACCTGCAGTTCTCACTCGGTGAGGAATATATTTTGCGCACACGAGTAATCGAGTTTCAGGTTTTCGGCTTAGAAGTGGAATCCTTTCACGAGTCTAAAATATCTATAATTATCTGTCTTTAATTATGTTAAATATTGTATGTTTCTAATAGTACAGTGTGTGTGCAAATAAAGCTATGAGTTCTCCTGTGATTCAAGTATCTCAACCCAACTGGGTAACTAGTGCAGTTACAATCTGGCTGCTCATCCCTTTTAAATATAATAATTATTATTATATTGCCAATATTTTATATGTGGTTCAAAAAACGAAGGACCTAGGTTTAATACAATAATTATACAGAGAGCCGTGGAGGTTTAAGGACAGTGAGTTGGGCAGGATGGGGGGGGAGGTAAATTTTACGCGCTGTGCAACAAACCTCCCTTTATGCATCATAACATTGAATCTTCATATATTTTCCATTCTAACAAGAAATGCCTTAACGTTAAAGTAGTTGGCATTGTAAAACAATATTAACAACATACTTTGATAAAATATTTGCTAAGAGAATGATTATTTTAGAATAATAAAGAAAAATATTTTATAACATTTAAATGATTGATTTTCAATAAAGAAAAGCAAAATTAAATATTCATTTGTTAGTTATCGTTACTTTCACGCTTAATGGTTACTTTCACGCTGAAAATAACAAAAATTATCTTATTGGGGGTGGGGGGGGTAATATATTACTTTAATTTTGCATTAGAAGATTCTATTCATTTTTTTCTGATAAAATGTAACTAAACTAAGAAGAAATTAATGCTAAAATAAAATTAGCACAATAATGAAAATGGATTATTAAAAGTATGATAGCATTCTCTGTAATAAGGACAAGGCGCAAATATAAATGCGAGCACAAGTTTCTTAACAATATAACTAAATGGATGAGGTTCGCTGTAAAATAAACGTAAATAAAGGTAATATACAATTATTATCCTACATTTTTGTAGGTTAAATACATTTAAAAGGTAAACGCTTATAAACCAACATAATTTGAATACGTACAAAGAGTATTTGATGGTAAAAATATATTACATTTATGAGAACATAACTTTTTTTTATGATTAATTAAATTTTTACTATCAATTTACTGTACAGAACAGCGTAAATTTAAATTTCCTATTCTTTTATTACAAGTATCTTGATAAATTTAGTTAATAAATATCGAATGTATTCATTTTTGTAAAAAAACTTTTATTTAATTTTAAATTTTGCTTTTAACTATGTTTAAACACTCTTCTAAGAGTAAAATAGTTTTTAGAAACATTTATTGTACGTTTTTTATTAGATGTTTCCTTTAATTACTATCCTTCGAATCATTTTATAAGCAAATATGTTGCTTTATTTTAAATCATTACGAACAAGCTAATAATGTTTATGTTATGAATAAACATAAACATAACACAAACACAAACATATAAGTAAATTATCGTTCAAATAAACCATAATTTACTCATACGTTTGTCAATAATAGTTACATTTATTTTAGAAAATTCCGTTTAAGAAATTAAAATAATTTAAATAAAATTCAATAAACTTGTTTTCACTATAATCATAATGGTAATTGCTAACAATAAAAATAATCATTTTATTTTATCAAATTGATTGATTAAATCTATTTATCTACATAATTAACCTTAAATCTATTCATTTTCGTAAAAAACTTTTATTTAATTTAAAATATTGCTTTTAAAAATACTTTTGAACACACTTCCAATAGTAAAATAATTTATAGAAACATTTATGGTATTCTTTTTGTTAGACGATTCCTTTAATTACTGACCTTCAGAATATTTTATAAGTAATAAATAATGTATTGTAAAAAATAATTGCTTATAAAAAAATATATTGCTCTTTTTAATTCAGCATGAAACAAGCTAATAATGTTTATGTTATGAATAAACATAAATATAACACAAACGTATAAGCAAATTATCGTTCAAATAAACGATAACTTATTTATACATACGTTTGATAATAATTGTTAAATTTATTTTAGGAAATTTCATTTAAAAATCAAATTAATTTAAATAAAATTCCATAAACTTGTTTTCACTATAATCATAATGGCAATTGCAAACAATAAACTTAATAATTACTTAATAAAAGTAATAAAACAATAATTTTCTTTTATCAGATTAATTAATTAATTAAATCTATTTATCTACATTAAAAAAATAAACTACTTTCATTCTAGTAAACACTGTTCTGAAAAAGTATGAATGAAATTACGTCACAAACACTTGTACAAGTAATGGTTTACTTTTATTGCTATCGATATTTTCATTATCACTTTTGAAGTCGTGATTGGGTCCTGGACTCGTTCCAGTTGACTTGAACGAATTGCTTCTGGATAATTTCTCTTTGTCTCGACTCCTCAAAAGCTTCAAAGAATGACATCTCTTTAGTTTACCAAACGCTATGCCTGCAATCCGAATGAAAAGTTAAAAACAACAACAACAACAACATTGAATAAAAATTTTTGACAGTTTTTAAATAGGGCAATATTCAAGTAATGCATTTTTTAATGTTACATTAGATGAGAAGTAAATAAATCTTATAAAAAGTATTAAAAATAAAAAGAAATACTATCGAGAACTGCTATTAAAAGTTAATTGCAACATAATTATAACAAAAACTCAACTTTTGTAATAATAATATAAGCAAATTATTAAATGGTTGAATTTTTGAAAAATATAAATTAATGATATCATTAGTATCTCATAGTTCTCTTTTATACATAAAATAAAAATAAATTTTAATAAAATAAATAAATTTTTAATTTTTGCCAACTTTTTTATTCAGTTCAAGCTTCTTCAAGTAATTCATCTTTTCATTTAATTCAAATGTATATATAAAGAGCGCAAGAAAACATATATAGTGATTTCAAAATTCTCAAATATTTGTATGTATGTATGTACGTATGCATTTTGTGTATTTATTTATGTATTTATATGTATGGTAATTTCTAAAAAGTTTAAAATAAATAAATAGCTGACCAAAAAACCATTGAGATGGTACAAGGGGAGGAGCTCACACTTTCCCCTAACCAAAAGTCAAATTGAAAAATTTTTCTGACAATGTATTTAACCCGCCCATCCCTTTCACAAATACGGAAGATTTTCAATTCGGCATTGTATCTCGAGCGTCGAACTAAAAGCGCTATTCACCATGTCCCTTAGGTTCAAAATTCACATATAAAAGCATAAGAAAATCAAATTAAGTAAATATTGTAGTAATTATATATATATATATCCTTCTCACAATATATATAACCACTTTATCAATACCTTACATACGGTAGATAATTATAATTTCACAGATTGAGAAATATATACAACTGAGAACCGTTATGACTAATTCTCAGTGTTCGGCAGCATGGGACGGACACTCCATGAGTAATCTACTCATGGATCGAGAGAAAAGGGCGCTGTTAGGATGGTGATTCTGTTGTGATGGAGAGCCTATAGGTATAAGTCTTACTTGGCTTCGTGTCGCTGAAGTAGAAGGGCAGTGTCTATCGGAGGACTTTTAGAGGGGAACTACGCTTCATTTGCGTATAATATGGGAGAAACCCGGAAAAATTCCCAAAAGATACGAAGACTAACGAGGCAAGAGGCTGAACATCCCAAACTCCATCGAGGCTCCTCGTTTTTGAAACAATGTCAACAACCGCCAGCGGACTGAGCCTCCGCCTAATACTCACCAGTGAACCACTGAACTACGAGTTGATCCCTGAGAACCGTGATATCAAGATAAATGATTAGGTGAGGATGCATAGTTCATACAAATAGTAGTAAAAAATTGGAAGAGGATTTAAGTTTTAATGTTAAATTTAAAGCAGCAATAGCATAGCAGATAGTTTGTGTTATTAAAATTATAATAGTGGTAATACCCCTAGTTTCCTTTTTATTAGATATACATACACAAAGTCAATATTTATATTATTTGTATTTACTGACAGAAAAATCATTAGAGGAGATTCCAGTATTGTTACTGCTTAAAAACATAGAAAGGAAAATTTAAGAAAATACATTTAATTGGTGAACTAGGGCATATGAAAAGATAATGAATTTTAAAACTTTTTAGTTTCTCTTTCATTAATACATTGCTATCTTTTCAATACTAGTCATAATGCTACTAAATAAATAATTTTATTAATGAATTCTTCTCTTTATCAGATAGAAACCCATACCCTGTTTCCTGGGCTCCACGATCCTCTCCGCCGAAGACCAGGTCGTGAGCACCTCCCTGCTGCTGGTCTGCGTGCAGGCCGTCCTTCCGTCGTCAGGGCGTAGGCCGTCCCGTGCAGTCGCACGATGGCCTCCTCGTTCGTCAGCAGCATCTGGCGCTCCAGGGGCGGAGACATGGCCAGCAGGCGGAAGGTGTCCGGAGTCACCACCGAATAGCCCGATCCCGTGTGGTAGAGCTTGCGCTCTTTGATCAGCGTGCCTGCAAAGAAATCAACGCATTGAGACGTCATAAAGAGTTCAATAAATAGCTGGGCCGATATACAGGCTATTCATGAAATATTGAATTTAATGTATGAACAGAAAAGAATTACAGAAATTGTAAAAAATGAAGAAACTATGGAATTCTAAACGATTTTCGTTTCTTGAAAAATTTCATTTTCACTTTTTGAAATAAAATTTTGCATTCATCAGGCGATTCTTTAGAAATTTTACATTATTTAATTGTCTAATTATTAGCTCATGAAAGAAATTTAAATAAATATTATGTATAAAAACTCGTGAAAGAAATTTTAAAAAATCCTAATTTTATTTTGGAATAACATTGTCTTTGGTTTCACCAGACTATCTTTTTATAGTAATTTTAAATTATTTAGTCATCTAATTATTAGGTCGTGAAAGAAATTTATATAAATATTATGTATAAAAAGCTCGTGAAAGAAATTTAAAAAAAAAAATCTTATTTTCACTTTAAAATAACATTTTGTTTGCCATCTTTTAGAACAATTTTACATTATTTAATTATATAATTACTAGCTCGTGAAAAAATTTAAATAAATAATATGTATAAAAACACTCGTAAAAAGAAAATAATATATATAAAAAAATTCTTGAAAGTAATTTTTAAATCTCATTTCACTTTAAAATAACATCGTCTTTGCTTTTTTACCAGACAATCTTTTAGAACAATTTTACATTATTTAATTTTATAATTATGAATTAGTGAAAAAACATTAAAAAAATAATATGTACAAAAAGCTCGTTAAAGAAATTTAAGTAAATATTATGCATAAAAAAGATCTCGAAAAAGAAATTTTAAAAATCTCCATTTCGCTATGTCTCCATTTCGCTTGTCTTTACTTTCACTAGACGATCTTTTAGAATAATTTTATATTATTTAATTATAAGCACGTGAAAAGAAATTTAAACAAATATTATGCATAAAAAAAAAGTCATAAATGAAATTTAATAACCAATAAGAATAGCTTTTCAAACAAGATTTTTAAAAAAATTAACCTGTAAGAAACGTTGAAAGTAGTCAAGGACACGGGAAAAATTATTCAAGGAAACGAAAAACTACTTCTCAAAAACATATGGCTACTACTATTTTAACTAATGTTATTCTATATTTTAAGCACCGTACTAAATTAGCAAAACTAGAACAAAAACTGCATTCACTTTAAGTTATTTATTAATATTCTAAAACGATAAAAAACCGGCTATGCTTAATTTTCAACTTATTTTCCTGTATTCAAACTATGCATATATATAAAATTATTTTTTTATTAAAAAATTATAACTAGAAAATAATTCTTAAAATTAGGTTGAATATATACGGATATAAATGCAAAATAAAGAAAAAATATCTTATTCCTTATTTAACTAAAAAATCGGATATACAAAGCTTAATTGAAAAATTAAAAAAAAAAAAAATTGAAATTTTTTATCTTAAAAACAACAAAATAATTTATATATTAGTATCTTAAATTTATGATTATATTGATTGAATTTTAATTATGAAAATTAAAATTTAAATTAACAACAAATAAGGATTAGTAACAAATTTTAATAATATGTTTTTTATATGAAAATGTATTATTTCTGAAGTAAATCAGCCATTCTGCTCTGTATTGCATTATAGAGTATATTTATTAATAGTCACCTCTTCCATTTATAACCCTCCCCATAAATATGCAGTATTTTAAAATGTTTATTAAATTCCCTTACCTAGAATCTTATAGAAGGTTTTACTTTGCAATAACATTGTCTTTGCTTTACTATCATAATATTTAAGAACAATATCATATTATTTGATTATTTAATTAGAAAATTATTAGCATGTAAAAGAAATTTTAAACGAATATTATGCATAAAAAAAAGCTAGTGAAAGAAATTTAATGACCAATAAGAATAGCTCCAGAAAAAGTTTTAAAAAATGAACCAATAAGAAATGTTGAAAGTGGTCAAGGAGCGCGAAAAAAAATTGACCAAGGAAACAAAAAACTTCCATTTCGAAAATAATAACCATAATTTTATGGGTAATATCCATAATTTTATGGGTAATAATATTTTAACTAATAGTATTTAAGATTTTAAGCAGAATTCTGAATTAGTAAAACTAGCACAAAATTGCATGTACTTTTAATATTTCTAAAATGTTTAAACTCGACTATGCTTAATTTTTAACTTATTTTTATGTATTCAAACAATATATATATATATATATATAATTATTTTTAATTTAAGAAAAATTATTACTAAAATAATTATTAAAATTAGGATTGATATAATTGCAAAATAAAGAAAAAAATATGTATAATTTTTTATTTAACTAAGCATAAGCGGATATTCAAGTCTGATTGAAAATACATAAATGAAATTTAAAAAAAATGACTGACATTTTTTATATCATAAACAAAAAAATAATTTATATATTAGTATCTCACATGTATGATTATAATGACTTATGAAAATTAAAATTTTTAATTTAAGGTAAATATTAGCAACAAATACTAATAATATTTTCATATGAAAATACATTATTTTTACAATGTTTAAATACTCATAAAAACAGCCATTCCATTCTGTACCGCATTATAAAACATATTTATAAATAGGCACTTTCATTTATTAAAAAACAAGCCATAAATATGCAGTATTTTAAAATGTTTATTAAATTCCCTTACCTAGAGTTTTATAGAGAATGTCGTCGGATGGTACGGTCAGTTCAGGAAAAGTAGTCTTCAATCTCTTGCTGATGATCTGCATGGAGGCGATCACTCCTTCAGACGTCAAGTCGTACACCACTTTACACAGTGCTTCTGGTAAAGGTGCGAATTGAGTTTGCGCAACTAAGCTCATGGTCACCGGGTCCAAGTCTCCTGTGAAGAAACAAATACATTAATCAGTAAAATATACAATAAAAACGTAATATATTCATGCACAAACAGTTTATTTTTGTGTGTGTAGTTTGACATACCTTTTTAAAAATAATAAAAATCAACATATTTCTTAAATTTTAGAAATCATTTAAATGACACTACAGTATAATCGATATAATATCAATGATACTAACTAGACTAACTGACTTCATGGCAAATACAGCCCATGGTGGGCCAAGGGTGTCTGCCTGATGGTAGATATTGAAACAGGAGATTATATTTAGAGCAGATCCATTATTTCATCATAATTCCACAATGAATAATGTTTTTTTTTATAAAGCATTATAATTATTTTCTATATAGTTATTCTATGAAACAAGTATTCAACCAAGATCGAATTAGGAAGTAAAAAAATATTTAAAAGTAAGAATATTTAAATTTTCTGTTACTTATTGCTCTTATTTATTCATTTTTTTCTCTTCTGTTTTTATAGATATCAATAATGCAGCAGATATAATAATACAAAAAAAATACTTTTGCATTGAAATTGAGCAATAATAATGTTTATAATATTCAAATTTTTAAAAATATTAAATTTAAAAACATTAAGTTTAAAATAATAAAAGTTTATTATTTCAATAAAATTAACAAATAAAACAACAACCTAAACTTTTACTAAACACATTTAAACTGCACGCAATTTATGTCAGTACAATTAAACAGAAGTATTTAGTTTAAAAAATATTTTCAATTTTATAAAAAATATTTAAAAAAACATTATATAGATCAAATTATTTTTATTAAAATTACACCTTAACAATTCTATTAAAACAATATTCTAATGTATTTTTAAATTTTTTTTTTTTTACCTATTTTCATAAACAAGATTATGATTTCTAAATTCTTTTTATCTTCCCATTATTAAAATAAATGTATTTCAGTTTGCATGTAATCCAAGTACAAACCTATCGAGGTCAAGTATAAAAGTAAATTAAAAACAGCAACTTCAGTTATTAAAGAAAAAAAAAAAGTGTTATACTACAGCGAATTTCTTTTTCATGAATATTATTTTCGTATTCATTTTCGTAATAACAAGCAATCCTTTCCGCTAATTGTTTCTGTTTCTCTATTTGTTTCTTTTTTACTGCAGGCGATGGAACTTGACCCCAAAATAATGACATGTGTTACTAGCCTTTTAAGTACGTGGTTTTTTTCTCTCTCTCAAGGCACTATTAAGCGTAAAGCATTGCATATATTTTGTAATTACATGATCGGTTAAAGCTGTTATTCTCCCAAACAATTTACTACATGTAGTTAATAAACGAGCGTTGGACTAAACTAGATTTAATATGGGTTATGCATGATGCTTTTACTAATTTTAAAAATTTCATGGAACTGTTTGTGAAATTTATATGATTAAAAATAGAAAATTTTAAGAATAAAGCATTTTAGAACTGAAATTTTTTGTAAAGAAAAAAAAAAATTTTTTTTTTTTATTTTTGTTTGTTTGATTCTATTTTATTCATTTTATATCGATATTATTACATAGAAAGCAATGTAGGTGAACTTAAAATATTGCTACTTAAAGGGCCAATTGAAAATAAAAGTTGTAGTGTGCAGGCATGGCAACCAGTAACTGGGTATTGTTGGGTTGAGATTCTAGATGCAGAGTTTGAGAACTCACAGCTTTATTGACACACACACAAACACAAACGCCACACACATAAACATACAATATTAACCCATTTAAAGACACATAATTAAAGATTCGTGGAAGGACTCCATTCTAAGCCGAAAACTCAATACTCAGCTACAGAAACTATAAACTAAACGTTTCTCAGCGGAAGCGCAGATTGCGCTGTACTTCCTGTTGGATGAGAGTCTCGAGGCAGACTGATCATTTCTTCTGAACGCCACAGAGGAACGCTCTTACCAGTGCATAGGAGGAATCACAGTTACAAAGTTTAATTAAAAATGAACAGATTTTACATATTTATTCATGGAATACTATATTTTACATACATAACTCGTCCGTAACAATAATAATGTTTAAATAATAAATCTTTGTCAACGCCGATAATAAATTTGCTTAAATACGACAAATATATTAATTGTCTTATGTAGCATAATTTAGAAAATTATTTTGTTAGAGAAAATGAAATATTATTACTATTGATGTTCGATGAGTTAATTATTTTTGAGTTAAGTTAGTAATTGGTTAAGTTCTAATTTCGATTATTAAATCTTCGATTAATTTATTAATTGATAATTTAATTATTTAAATTATTAATTCATAATTTAATTAATTAAATTATTAATTTAATAATCGATTAATAAATGTGATACTAATTTATTTAGCGATTATTAAATTAATAATTAAAATAATAAATAATTTAAATAATTAAATTATCGATTAATAAATTTATCGATATTATTTTTAATAATCAATAGGATGGATCTGATAGTTTTTCATTCCATTTTTAAAATAACTATAATTAAAAAAATTAACATACATCTAAATATATATTTTATTATCGCACTGGGAAGACATGAACGTAATAGGGAAAGAAAGTATAATATTTTAAATTACAGCAATACAAACATTAAAAAATAATTAATTCTAAGAAAAAAAAAATAATGTATCCCTTCTTTTTATTATGGCAATATATTAGGGAAAATAATATACACATTTAAATTTTAAAATCAGCATAAATAAAAGTTTTGAGGCAACATGTAGTAGAGTAAATTATGTTACTGGCCTACAACGTGACAGTGGCATTAAATATATTTTTAACCAAAGTTACTAAAAAGAACATTATTAACTGATTAACACAATAACGTGAGAGAAAAGTTAATGCGAAAAAATGGGTGCGTAAGATTTAAAAAAGCTATTTTGGAAGAATACAAATGTTAAATTAGAATTAATTTAACCTTTTCACGAATATGGGACATGTGTGTCCTCAAATAAATTCCCGATTATGTACGTTAACGAAAATTACTTCATAAATATTTTTCAGCAAATAAGGAGTTTCTATAATTTTATCGCAAGGAAATCTTAAGAAAACATAATTTGTCAAAAGAAATTTTCGCGATAAACTCATTGAATTTTTTTTTTGTTCCAATGCAGCTGGCAAACACTGAGACACTGATCTTTGATGCCTTAAAGCAAGCGCTGCACAGACGTACTCACTTTGCACTAATCAGGGGCGCGTGTAACTTGAAGATAAGCCACGGACGCAGAGTAACAATGCCCCCGCAACGCTCATGGTAGACCAGTAGCTACGGTTTAAAGTGGATTCGAACCACTACAACATCCATGGCACCGCCGGGACTCGAAACCGAAACCTGTGGTACCGAGCGCCAGTCACTCGGCCATTCAGGCCCCATAAACTCAATGATTAGCACAGTCAAAATTTATCGTAAGTGTTTCTGTATAAAGGGACCTGTAATGCCTGAGTGGCTAGCGCTCTGACAGTTGGTGCCACAAGTTTTGGGCTCGAGTCCTGGCGGTGCTAATGATATTTGTAGTGGTTCGAATCCGCTAAAATCGCAGGTCCCGGCCTAATATGACTGTTGGGCGTAGGATTGACAAACCTAATCTGTGAGAAGAAAAACATTTCCTGTTTTGGAATCTGACAGTAGACAGACGGCCTTGGCCCATCATGAGGCTGTCGCGCTTTTGAAGTAGTTTCTGTATAAAATATTGCTTTTATGTGATTGGGATGTAATATTTTCATTTTTATTATTTATTCACTTTAGTATTTTAAGATAGTATTATTAAAAATTTATTTTAAGCAGTATTCTGCAAATTTAGTTTGGTCAACCTGATGACCAGTTTAGCGCTCTGTCATTTGGTATTACAGGCTTCAGATTCTAATCCTGGCGGTGGCATGGATGTTTGTGAGTGGTTCGAAATCCACATTAAACTGTAAGTCCTGTTCTATTTAGCATAAAGGGTGCAAAAAATGACGGTAGAGAAACAAACCAGATCTCTTTAAATTAGTAAAAAGCATAAAAGGACATGGAAAAGCATTTTAAATAGGAAACATTCATTATTGTAATTGATGTTTTTTAAAATTTATTTTACTCAATTTCGCAAAGACAAAAAAAAAAAAATATATATAAATTTTCTATAGTATCCCAAGTCTTGACTGATTCTGATAAAAAAAAATCTAAAAATATTATGTCAAAACTGTCTAACGGATAAAATTTCTGATAAGAATTTCAAAAAGAACAACAGATTGACGGAAAAACATTCTGAACACAATTTTAAATTAAGTAATGTGAAACTTTAAACATAATCCTGTAAATAATGACATGTTTTCTTGATGTTTGGAGTTTGTTTTGGTAGCGAATCTCTTCTATAACATTTTCTCTTCAAAAAGTTTAAGACAATAACAGATAAAATATAAGCATTTTAGCAGCAAACGGTGGATAATCCCGATTCCAAGAGAGGTATAATTTCAAGAAAATTGGTCTGCAACAAAACAATTGTCTTCCTTTACAAAAAAAGATCAAATTGTTTCAAGTAATAGAGAAAACGCAACGATAAGAAATAATAAAGCTCTATCATGAAATATTTCTAGTTCAGGTCGTGGGAAAAAATGAACAGTAACGGCCATCCTACGCATCTTATGTATGATTAATTATTTTGTATTTAGTTGAGCTTGTAAAAAGAAACACATGTATTAAAGAGCTAACTAATATTGTTACTGTCAACTTTTTTTTTATTTCGTGAGTAATGATTTTTAGATAATACAATCATGCTGTAATTATTTATTGAAAATTTTTCCACAGAAATTAATTAAATATAGAAAACTTTTATCTTTATTGAATTTATTAGCGTAACCTATTGTAAATTGATAAACAATATTACTTGTTTTTTGTTGAGATTTTTTTTCAAATAAGGAAAGGAATAATGGAAACCATGTAAAAAATTCTCATTAAAAAAAAAAAAAAAAAGAAAAATAAGCTCAATATTTTGTTGAATTTATCTTTTCTTTAAAAAATATTTCACTTTTCATAATAAATGTATTGTATGTAGATGCATAATAAATGCAATAATAAAATTTTTTTGTCTTATTACCTAATATGTTCCCTAAAATTAAATAAATAAATAAATAAAAACGAAAAATTATTGCAATCGGTTGTGCCGTTGCACAAAATTTAGAATATAATGTAAGAACAAAATGTACAACAGGGGGAAAAAACCCTTACAGAATTCCAAATGATTTTCTTTTCAAAAGAAAAAAATGAAAAAAAAAAAAAAAAAATGAAAATTCAAATGAATTTTTTTAAATAAAATTTTTAAATTAAAATGTTCTGGGTTTTCAACCATATGATACACAAATGTGGTGTAGTTCTTCTAAAAGCCATCACAGAAGGTACTGCCCTCCTTCTTCAGCTATTCGGATCCAACTCAGACTTCTACCGACATGTGCTCCATCACAACAGAAGTTGCACCTCTTTACCTCCATCCATGAGAAACACTGCATGACACTGCACATCCCACACTGCATGACACTGAGGATGAGTCACAACATCAACAACAACGTATTTTAATGAAATATGCATCGAATGCTGACCGTATATAATGTAATGTTAAGAATTAGTAGCTCATGAGTAGGACGAATATGAATAAAGAATAGAACGATAAAAGATGTTATTGAGAATGGATGAAGAAATCTATCACATAATAGAAAGCAATCAATCTTATTCCTTTTTTGATAAATGAATTTTATTTAGAATATAATGTCGATATGTCTAAGGTTATTCTAATTCTCTTTCAAACATTATCTCACTAAAATTAATGTAAAATCAGTTTAATGAGTTTTTAAAAATACATTACAATACATAAGTAACGGGAAAATAAACATCCGAATTCATGGTATGAACACTATACTTTAATCTTCGATACGCCCTCTAGATCTAAAATACATTATAGATTTGTTGTATTTCAGATAATAGAAGAAAGGATAACTGGAATTGATGTTCTGAAATTTTTATTTTCTACAGATGGTATAGATATCAATACTTAAATACATCTAGAAAATTAGATTTTCTGATTCTTATATATAACAAATAAATATGTGATAATATTTGTTGCCATTATAGAAGTCAGTTTATAATGAAAAATATACGCATAAGAATGGAAGAAATGATATCTAAAATTAATGTTATTTTTTTGCTATTTGGATTGTATACAAACTATTAAAAAAGTTACATCTAGTACATCATTGTAATGAATAAATTCCTTTGATGATAAATAAAATGTGAGATCTTTGAATTGCTTATTTTGTGCTATTGCAAAAAACTTTCTTATCTGAATACAATTTTAATGGAATTCCGACGGAATGATGGAATGATTCGGCCGAAAAATAAGTGCAATTCTTCTACCACCCACACCTCACAAGTGGTTGTGCAACAGTATAAAGTATCTCAAACTACAGTGAATAAGTATTCGTGACTTGGTGGACAAAGAAGATCTATTTCTACGTCAATAAACGATTACAGAACGTCCATCAACTTCCGCGTTTTCTCCTCTTTGTATGTATATATATTTATATATATCAGGTCTTTTCAATAAATAAAATAACGCTTTCATTGAAAGTTGTTTCACCTGCAGATGACTGTATCTGAGTGCCGAAGAAATGGAAAGGTATATAGTACGTTTTTTAATGCGACCAACGACATCCATTTAAAAGAAAAGCGTCTTCACTGCTAAGATAGAAGTAAATGAACTTTGAATAAGAAAAACATTACACGTTTTTATGAAAGCTTGGCGAAAACTCTGTTTTTAACTTTTAAACAATCATTGATGAATGCAACAGTATTTGTTGAGGTCCAGTGATAATGTTTATAAATTTTTGAATTTTTTTATTGAAAAAAGGTAAATTAACTACATAAAATGCTAATTACATGATTTTTATGCAGTTGTTTATTTTACATCAATTATCTAAGTGGGAAGTGGTGCATTTAATCCCACAGTGAAATCAAAATTATTATGTGTTTGTACATTATGTATATATAAGGACAAAAATAACAGGAAATGTAATATGTAATGCAAAACAAAAAAAGGACGGTAAAGAAAATAAATTACATATTGTATACATATATAAATAAAACACATCAACTATCAACACAAATAACTAATAAAAAAATGACAAGGAGTGAAGATTTTGTAGCAAAATCACTACAGGTATTCGCCACAAGCATATTGTACAACAAAACCATCATAGCATTTGCAATACAAAACACCTGAAGTACCTCAAATTAAGACCTCTCAGACAAAAAAAAATCGGAAGAAATTGAATAAGAAATTATGCACATACACACTCTCTCTCTCTCTCTCTCTCTCTCTATATATATATATATATATATATATATATATATAAAGAACGTAACACATGAACCCAAAAACTAAAGGAGAACTAACAATGAATGAATGTAACCTAAAAGCTGCTATAGGTATTCACAGCACGCAAATTGTATAACCGAACAAATATAGAATACGAAATGCAAAAAACCCTGAAGAGCCTCACATTCAGATCTCTCAGACAAAAAAAAAAAAAAAAGAGTGAGAAAGAAAATTGTTCAAGAAATTATACACACACATTTTATATATGAGAAATGACAAGGAGTGAAATAGAAACATATCCATTTTGTAGAAAAAGTCATCACAGATATTCGCTACAAGCATATTGTACAACACAACCATCATATCATTCGCAATACAAAACACCTGAGGTGTCTCACATTCAGACTTTTGACAAAAAAAAAAAAAAAAAGAGAATAAAATTGCTTAAGAATTTATACACACACAGATATATGTATAAAGAACACAATATATGAACGCAAAAACTAAAAAACTAGCAATTAGTGAATTGTACACCCAAAAACTACTACCGGTATTAGCAACAAGAGAATTGTATAACAAAACAATCGTAGCAACCGAAATGTAAAAACCCTGAAGTGTCTCACATTCAGATTTTTTTAGAAAAAAAAAAAAAAAAGAAATAGGAGGAAATTTGTTCAAGATCCGAAGTGCGTATAAGCTACGGTAACGAAACTACAACTAATTTAGTAAACACAAAACGGCAAAACAGAGGTTCGGTTTCTACGGTCATTTTGTGCATACTTTAGGCTAATTAGACTGGCGACCTACTGTTTAACGTGAATTCCAAACCACTAACAAACATCTATGCCATCGCCAAATTTCGAAGCAGAAGCCTGTGGTACCAAAGGCCAGAGCGTTAACCAATTGACCATCAGGGAAAATAAAGGAGATAGATAAATAGGAAATTACAATTATTTACAATAAAATAATTTTTATGTTTTATAATTAAAATTTTAATTACATAATATCAAAAGAAAAATTAGAAGGAAAACATTTCACAGTAACCATCCAACTTTTTTCTTTCACATCTTTTGACTAGCACCCTTGACAAGTAATCAATTCGAACGTGTTCGCTTTAAATCGGTTCGTTTACCTTTTAACATAAATGGTGGTTGAACTATACATAAATTAGCTGAATGAGAAACAAAAACTTTCCAATACAGATTAGTGACTTCATCTCATAAGTGCTCTCAACAGAAAGTGTTGCATTAGTTGCGTGATATACAAAGAATGTTCCTTAAGACACCAATTAAAGACATCTTCACAAGATAACTACAAATATTACTGAACGCAAATACGTTGCAAATGTTACAAACATACATCCAAATAATATCCAGAGGCAACGAAATCTTAAGTCTCTAAATCCGGGAACTCAAAAGAGTGTCGTTTTACACCCCTTTAATTGCCAGTTCTGGGCGCGAAATAATGATAAAGAGCCAAGCCTTTTGTTTTACGCCATTTTGGCGAGTGTGATCTGCGTGATCGTTAAAAGCGGCGATTATTCTTGGAAGATATCATCGCCCAAATGTACACATGCAGGCAGGTGCTTAAATCAGCTGCCCTGAGGCCAGGATGATACAAGATAGTAGGTGAGATGGGAATGAATTACTGAAAGAAAAGAAATATCAGTTTGCAATGGATACAAAAATTTTATTTTCTCAAGCAACAGGAACAAACAATCCAGCTTTAATAATAACTAAGCCACCATAGTGATTTATTGGTTGAATAAATGTGAAAATTGTTGCTGCATAATTATTAAAGTATTTTATGGCATTTTAAACTAAAATTTAAAAAATTTAAAGAAAATATAATTCAATTTCAAAATTTATGTAAAAGAGAACCTCACTCGTGAGCCACCAGAACCACACAATAACATTTAAACGTACTATTAATACTGCACAGGCTGCACAAATTCACTAGTATAGGCATGAACACTTGAAAATATTTCATGTTGTTGTTCTATTGAACTATAAAGAGCAGTTATACTTTATGGAAGCATACGCCAAGCATAAGCATAAGCAAGCCAAGCATATGAATGCCATAAGCAAGCACCGCTGCTACTCATTTAGCACTTGAAGATATGCTACGGATGCGAGATGTTTATAGTATGCTTCATTTTTCATAATTTTTTATGAAAATATTTCATAACAAATAAAAATGAAACATAAATAACATCAAATCTAATGTACAAGTTAATAAGTGTTTAAGTTAATAACTACTCCAAGTCATTACAGCCCATGATGGGCCATAGGTATTCTACCTACTGGCAGATTTCGAGACAAGCAATGGTCTCTTTTCACAAAGGTAGGGTTGTCAGTCCTACGCTCTAAAGTCATATTAGACCAGGACCTACCGTTTAAAGTGGATTCCGCATCACTACAAACATCCACGGCACCGCCAGGTATTATATCGTGCCCGAAACCTGTGACATCGAGCGCTAGACACTCGGACATCAGGGCCCGTTTAAGCTAATAAGTTTTTTTATAGTTACATAAGTTTAATAAATTTCAGTATTTGGTTCGAGTCTTTGCAAAAACTACACAATGAAGTTATTATTTATTATAATAAGTATTTATTTGGCGTTAAGTGTTATTTCTTATGAAGTGATTATATTTTTTATTTATCGATTCTTTTTTTATATACATACCATTAAAAAAAAAAAAAAAAAAAAAAGGTTTGTTGACTGATATGTGTTAATCCTTCAAGCTTGTGCAATTTTAATGCATAAAATATATATTTTGTTCATAATTTTAATAAAGAATATCTTTTTTGAAATACATATCATAGAGATACAAAAAATTACTTATATAACAATGTGTCCAAACTGAGATGATAATTACCGAAAAAGAATAATTTACCTCTAGTCTACAATCAAAGCCCGGAACACTTGCTCTTTTACCGACAATTGCAACTAGTGAACAGCTAAAGTGCAGGAGGCCTAAGTAATTACAAGATTCCGCTAATGGCATTGTTGTCGTCACAGTTTTAAAAATGAAGAGATTCGATGGCGATTGCGGCAATGTTTTTACAACAAATGTATCGATAGTCAGTTTTTGTGGCAGTTTTCTTTAAAATTTTTTTATACGACATGCAAATTTGACACAGTTACACCTAAATGAACGGATCTCCGTAAGACACTGTCGTACTTTTACACTCCGTCGGTGGACTGTTCGTGGTTTGTTCTAAGCCCACCGATGTTCTATGCCATAATCCCTTTAACCGATAGGGAACGGCTAAATAGCCCTAAATGTCTAAATATATATCCTAAATATCCCTAAATGTCTAAATATATATCCCTAAATGTCCCTAAATGTATATTCCTAATACGTGCATATAGCCCTGCCAAATGTCTGGAGAAAAGAAAAGAAATAATTCTGCAATAAAATAAAAAATATTGAATAAAATATTTTTCAAATATTTAAATGTTTGTTTTCATTAAATGAAATCTGGATCACGTCATCCGTTTTTAACTTTCATAAAAATCTGAAAATCATTTCAGGAAAATTACCAGTTATATTTTTAAAGTAAGATGAACGTATGATGAAATGGGCCACGATTTTGCAACACCGTGACAGAGTGTCTACTTTATAACGACTTGTTCAACGGATTGCAGTGGAGAGTGTAACTGTTCAACATTTTTTCTTTCAATGGAAAGTCATAAAAACGTTGATGTCTCATGTTGTTGCTATTTTGTTTGTTTATTCTTGGAAAAACATTTTTGAATGTGACAATGAGTATTGCCACTACTTTTAAATATTGATAGACTCATTTATAAGTGTGATGAAATGTTTCATGCTGGCGTGATCGAGATAACAGTTATGAAAATCTGCTGTTGTCTTCTTCAATGGCGCAATAGCCATATGGTGAGCCAAGGCCGTTTGCCTAATGGCAGATGTTTCCTTTTATGGGGTAGGGTTGTCAGCCCTACGCCCAACAGTCTTATTAGACTAATACCTACGGTTGAAAGTAGATTCCGTATCTCTACAAACATTCATGGCATCTCCGGAACTCGAACCTGAATCTTGTAGCATCGAGCGCCAGAGCTCTAGTCACTCGGCCATCAGGCCCATTCTTCAACTAGTGGGTTAAAAAAAAAAATTTAACAAATAATGAATTATTAAATTTAACTTAAATTTTTTTTTTTGTAATGAATATTGTTATGAAATCTAAAAACATTTTTTTGCTTTTTGGTTCATTAATCTCATTAATAATTTTGAGATTTGGTTTAATTTGGTTTGCCACTCTATTTTGTGTACACTACTGGGACCTATGGTTTAAAGTAGATTCCGAATCACTACAAATATCCATGGCATCGCCGGGACTAAAAGTTGAATCGTGTGGCACAGAGTGTTAGTCGCTCGCCCATCATGCCCCGAAAATATGTTATCATCAATATAATATATTGATTTTATTTTATCAAATAACTAACCACTTCACCACGATCAACATGATATTTTTCTCTCAGTAAAGGCCGAGTTATTTTTTCCATTTCAAATGCATTAAAAGACTTGGTATTTGGATTCCTGTCGTTTCCTAGGCACAAGGGACCTCATTCCTGTAGAACAGGGTATAAACAGTTGACTGTAATATAAATTGCCCAGAATAACAGAAAATTTAAATTGAATTAAAAAAAAAAAGAGAAATTATTAAAATAAAACAGGGGAAAAAAATACTAAATTAAAATATTCCGCAGTGTTTTAATATTAACATTAGGATCTTAAATTTTAATTTCCTGTATTACGGAATTCTCGTGGCTACCAATAGAATTAAAAAAAAAAAAAAATTCCGAAACGTGCTTAAGGAAGTCTTTATCTGGAGGAATATTAATAGCTTGCTGTATTTTGGAATTTCTCATATAGCCCTTATATATACAATACTAAAAGGCGGTCATGTGAATGAATTGTTGAAATTTGTGTACCTGGCATATTGAACCAGGCATTTTAAAACCAGTTAGCTTGTCTATAGAATATATGAAAAAAATGTAGAATAAACAACATTTTCCTCATATACCACTTAACTTGTCTGAAAATGGTATTTTGAAGAGTTTCAATGATCGTTAAGTTAGACTTAGCAGCATAAGACCAAACTGGACATGCATAGGAAATTATAGATCGTAGAATAATTGTATACAAAATTTTTTATTGTTCCTGCTCGTGCTAGAGCAGGGCTGGCCAACCCGCGACCAGACTTGAACATTTTTTTTCCGGCCTGTGAGATTTATTACACTTTAACAAAATATATTTTTTATAACGACAAAAGTAGTGAAAACCAATGTCTTAAAAACTACATATTATTTGTGCATTCATATGTTCAAAAATTAACTGTCGAAATTATGAGAAAAAATTAACTTCGATTTTAAAATAATATTCATGTGAGTAACGGCATATATTGCCTTATTAATTTATGAGTTTAAAGTTTTGAGCTCGCAGAATAATTAAAATATATTCTGCGAATTAATGATGCGTTCGTCATCTTGGAACATCTAATATAACAGGTCTATGTTTCACTTTAAGTGACATCAGTGACGCACTGATAATCCCTTTATTATCCCTTCCCCATAGGTTTTATATTTCATTTTTTAGTGTTATATATTTCTTTACAATGTGCGTTTAGTATGATTATTTTTATTATATTATCTATGTTTACATGCAACAATAATAATAGTAAATGCAATAATAACTCATTATGTTTCAATTTTCACTTCAAACAAATGTCTCTAGTGGGTCTAAATCTAATATGGGTATATATAATTTTATACGTGGCCCACGGAATTATGATGCATTTCTAAAGTGTCGAAGATCAATTGGGTTGAAAGCAAGATCATTTGGGTTGGCCATCCCTGTGCTCGACTGCCTATTGGTAAAAGGAAAGAATTTTTTAAAATTCATTCGAAATTCTTTTAGTATTCGAAATGCTTTTTCCTGTGAAGTGCTGATCTAAGTAAGTGCCTAAATATTTTGAACTCTTTTTTTACAAAATATTATGGTTCTGTTAATTTTAATATTCTTTTTTTAAACTTATTTTCTTTATTACCTACCAAGAAGAGGACTACCTCAGTTCAACAGCATCACTATGGCAACATCATTAAAATAGGCAAAACACTAAAATAACAATGCTAAAATGGGTCATGTGAATGAATTGTTGAAATATGTACCTGGCATATTGAACAACATCCTAAAACCAGTTAACTCGTCTATAAAATATATGAAAAAAAAAATGTAGAGTAAACAGAATTTTTCACATATACCACTTAGCTGTGGTGATTTGTCTGATAATAATATTTTGAAGAGTTTCAATGATCTTTAAGTTAGACTTAGCAGCATGAGACCAGACTGAATATGCATAGATGATCATAGATCGTAGAACAGCTGCATACAAAAGTATTTTATTGTTCCTGCTTATACTAGAGTGTCTACTGATAAAAGAGTTTTCTAAAATTCATACGAAATTTATTTTTAGTATATTCGAATTGCTTTTTCCATGTGCTGATCTAAATAAATGCCTAAATATTTTCAAATATTTCTCGAAGAAATTATGGTTTAATTAATTTTATATTCAGCTTTTTGTTTTTATTACCTATCGAGAAAAGGACTGCCTCAGTTTAACTGCATCACTATGGCATCATCATCAAAATAGGCAAAACATTAAAAAATAATACAAAAAGGGGTCATGTGAATGAATTGTTGAAATTTGTACCTGGCATATTGAACAACATTTTAAAACCAGTTAACTTTTCTATAAAATATACGAAAAAAAAAAAAAATGTAGAGTAAACAAGAATTGAAAGTGAAATTTCAAGTTATACAGGACAGGTTAATGAAAAACATAATAACATCCCTCATAGTTGAGTGTTTATTTCCAAAGATGAATAAGCTGAGGGCCACCCATTTTTCAAAGGCAGATTGACTTACATCTATTAAACCAGAACCTGATGTAATAGCAGCTACACAAAGAAATCACTGTTCCATAATTCCTTCTTCTGGGAGCTACCTACTTAATAGGAATCGTGATTTGACGTGCATCTTTTTTTTTTTTTAAGTTATAAAGTCACGTATCTGAGAAATCGTCAAATCTTGCAGTTAGGTAATTAGAGAGCACTTTATTTTCTAAAGTTGTCACGATTTCTTAGTTGGTTTTGAACTGCGATCACTCTGTTATTAGGACTACCGAATCGATGAGTAGAGTGGAATATCATGTGATTTGCAAATCGAGATTCGTCTTTGAAAAAATATTTACTGCGAGATAACTTCTTGTAGGTGCACGACCATTATAAATTTTTAACTTACAAAAATATTTTACATAACAGGGTATTAAACCATTTATATCTCAAAATGAATATTTTTTAAATATACAAGATACTCTCTTTTATGAATATATGAAAATATTATGGTGTTTGTTTATATGTACCTAATGGCCGAGTAACTAGCACGTTGGCGCTCATTGCCACAGGTTTCGGGTTCGAATCACGGTGGTCCCATGGATGCATGGTTACCGTGATTCATGGTTATCGTGGTTATTTGAGGTGGTTCAGAATCCACTATAAACCGTAAGTCTCGGTCTAATATGACTATAGAGCGCTGGACGTAGGGTTGACAATCCTACCACGTGAAAAAAGAAAACATCTATTCTTTTTGGAATCTGCCAGTAGGTAGCATGGTCCAGAACGTACTGTAGTGCCAGAGAATAAGTTAGTTAGTTAATGATTCTACATTTTGTTTCCTTCTATAATAATTAATGAGTCGTGGAATATCATATTGAAAATGGACTAAATTTTCTGGATATTGATGAAGTATTATATGGAAATTAAAAGGATTCTCAACAGGTAAATAAGTAAAAAAAAGAGTGTTATAATTGTACACGCAAAATGCAATTAGAATAAGGTTCAATAAACCAGTTTACGCCTTACATATGTCAGTTTTTTTCTTTAAAATATTCATGATAGATCCTTTTTAGAGCTTCAAATTTTAATGAAAGAATTAAACATAGAAAATAGATAGTTAATAAAATATATTGATTCGGTTATATTTTATTAAAAAAGTAAGAATTTAGATAAATTAATATTTTATGCAATATTTTCTAATTTACTAAAAATTCTGGCTTAGGAACTTTTGTTAATAACTCGCAGCCTGAAGAAGGATACCTAACAAAAACCAACTCCCTGGCTCATGGTGGGCCAAGGCGGTCTATCTACTGGTGGATTTCGAAACAAAAGATGTTTTTTAAGAGGTAACATTGTCAGCCATACGCTCTACAGTATAAATTTTAACTTTATCAGTTTATGAATTTCATTTGTTTCGATAAGATTTGTAATTATTTATTTCTATAGACATTTATCTTTCAATTGATTACATTTAATTATCGTGATTAAAAAGTATCTCAATATCTTTATTAAAACCAATAATAATATATTTATTATAAATAACCTGTATAAAAAGGGATACTGGGACAGTTCTTCATTGACGCAACTGCCCCATAGTGGGCCAAGACCGTCTGCCTACTGGCAGACCTTCGAGACTGGAGATGCTTTCTTTTTATGGGAAAGGTTGTCAACCGTACAACCAACTTTCTACAGTCATATTAGACTGGGACCTACGGTCCCAAAGTGGATTACGAATCGCTGTAAACATCCAAGGTACCGCCAGAACTCCAACCCGAAACCTGTGGCCCCGAGTGCCAGAGAGCTAGTCACTCGGTCATTAGGTCCCTCTGTCTACATACAAGAGAAATAAATATCTCCAATAGTAATATCTAGATAAAAAAAAAGGATATTAATTTCTATAATTTTATTTATATGAAAAGTCTTGGATACTCAAGAGTAAATTGATTTACTAAGCAAACTAACCAAGCTGTAAATTTCCAGATTGATGGCTCAACTATATATTTAATTTAAAAAATGATCATAATCCTATCTGTATAAATAATGGGGAACATTTAGACTTTCTCACTACCAAACTTAAACTATGTCGAATATGAATCCCAAGCCACGCGCATTTGCAGTTAAATATCCTTCCTTAAAGCCCAAGCTGATAAAATAATACTACACGAAGAACCATTTATCTACGAAATCCAACAGAATGGAGGATTGAATTAATAAAACTTCCTTTGGAATAAATTACCGCGTAAGAATAGAAAGATACATTATGTAAGTAAACGGTAATGACTCATTGCTTAAGATAAAGCCCAAGTGTGGTGGTTAATAAGTGAAACCGATCTCTCTTATCAGAAAGGGATCTATTAATGAAACTTTATTCACGAGCTACTGAATGGAAGCATCGCTTTTTCATCTCTCCGTGACCGTAACTGGTGTGGAGGTGGTCTATCAGATAAGAAGGAAAAAAAAAAAATATTCTAAATTTATTTTATAATTTGAAAAGGGGAGAGTTAAAATGTGGCTTAATGACTTTTATCTGAAGTGCTTTGATTTTAGTGTACTGACATTATCTTGAAATGAGATATTTATTTACAAATAAGTATGATAAATTGTTTGAGATTTATTCGTAAAAAGATATTTAATGTGAATATTTCAGCAAATTTTAGACATATTTAAAAGATATGCAATTTAGTTATTCATAATAATTAAAAGTATTCTTTCTCAGAACCAAAAATATCTGAAAGGAATTCCATTTAATAAAGTAATTTTTTACTCTATTGCAATGTGAATATTCTTTTTTATTTCCATTAATAATGAATCTCATTTTAAGTAACTAATCTCTCTCTCTCTCTCTCTCTCTCTCTCTCTCTCTCTCTACATATATACACTGACTACCAATAAGTATTTGGACACCTGTGATAGAAAAGAAAAACGAACATTATTCAAAATCAATAGTTGGTAGAGCCTCCACGAGAGGCAATTACAGCGTGAACCCTCCGGGGCATACTTTCCACAAGTCTTTGTATGACAGCTAGTGGTATTTCTTCCACTCGGCTTGGGGAAGACATAGAAGTTCCTTAACCGATTTTGGACGGGTAGTGCAGCCTTGAATTCGGCGATGCAACGCGTCCCAGAGGTTCTCGATAGGGTTGAGATCTGGGCTCTGGGCAGGCCAGTCCATTCGATGAACTCCATTGGCACCATACCAAGCCTTGGTTAACGTCGAAACATGACAACTGGCATTGTCGTCCTGAAAGTAACAGGGGTCCAACCCGTAAAACTGCCACAACGTAGGAAGCACATTGTCATCCAAAATAGTGCAGTGGGCATCGGCGTTGAGCTGACCATGAATGGGGACCAAGGGTCCCAGTCCATACCAGGAGAAACACCCCCAGAACATAATTCCACCTCCGCCGAACTTGACTGTTGGTACAATGCATTCTGGCAGGAGGCGTTCTCCAGGCAGACGCCAGACCCAGACCCTGCCATCCGAACGGTAAAGGGTGAACCTTGATTCGTCACTCCAAAGAATCCGTTTCCACTGATCTACAGTCCAATTTCGATGTGCTTTGCACCACATTAACCGAGCAGCGCGGTTGGACTTTTGTGATTAAAGGCTTATGGGCAGCAGCACGACCATGAAAACCATGCAGATGTGCTTCCTTACGGATGGTATTCATTCAAACAATACTCCCGATGCCTGTTGAAACTCCCCTCACGGATGAGGGCCATCGGTTGGGTGCAGTTCTTCCGAATTTCTCTGGTGAGCACTCGTCGGTCTCTATCTCCCAGTTTCTTTGGTCTGCCGACTCGGGGCACATTCCGACAATCACCGCTCACCTTCCACTTCTTAATCACATAAGCCACTGTCGATTTTGGGTACTTCAGATCGCTCGATATGTCCCTTAAGGATCGGCCACATTTGTGATACCCGATAGTTATACCTTTCTCGAAATCAGAGAGCTCCGAACTGCGCGGCATCTTGCATGCGACTAATGCCGATGCTGTTTCCTACACGATATATACCGGCGGAGTCCGAGACGCACCTCAGGACCGCAGATATCGTCATTTGCATAGGTGTCCAAATACTTATTGGTAGTCAGTGTATAAGGCTATTCGGAAAATAATTAACAGAGGACTTAGATGTATTTTTCCACAGCCCAACTTTATATTTTATCCGTATTGTAATAACATATTTGAGGCCTGATGGCCAAGTTACAAGTGCTCTGACGCTTAGTGCCACAGGTTTCGATTTCAGGTTCGAGTCACCGCGGTGACTTGGAGGTTTGTAATGGTGTGCAATCCACTTTAAACCGTAGATCGCCGTCTAATATGATTACTACTACTACACTACACCACACCACATCACATCACTGTGCTTAGAGCTGAGTTGTCCTTTTACAGTTTGGGAATGATGTGGGGGAGAAGAAGTCTGATTGGGCTCTGTGACGCTCTACGGTTATATCAGACCAGACAAAGTACACGGCTTAAAGTGAATTCCGAACCACTACATTCATGGCACCGCCGTGATTCGAACCCGATACCTGTGGTACGCAGAGCGCTCGTGCCAGAACGCTCGTCTAATAGGAATGCAGAGCGTTGGGCGTAAGGCAGATAACCCGACATCATAAAAAATAAAATCTTCTATTAGGATTTATAATGAAAATAGCAAAGGAAAAAATATTATATATTTTAACATAAAAACATGTAATACTTGTTGCAAAATATATTTTTAAAATTTATTTTTAACTAGCTGTGAATTTTACAAAAATAGTAGTAATTTAGTAGCTTTAGAAGCTGAAAAAAAAAAAAAGCACATGAAGTACGATTTTGTTGAATTAGGTCAATTTTTCGCTCGTAATTGCATGCATTGTCGTAATACCAATGAATTTTATACGCAAAGGACTTCATTCCATCTAACAAAGCAGTTGTGCCATCCACGCATTCCTCACAAATGTTTAAAAGAACTTAAAAGAAGCATCTCTCAATTTAAAGAATGACCACATATTGGATTTCAACTGGCTACAGCAAATGGGACTCGTAAATTATCCAAACAGGTGCAGCAGACTGGAACCGTAATCCAAATTGTTAAAATTCGCGGAATAGATTCCTTCTTAAATGGCAATGAAATAGCATCTGAGAAAAACGGACCGCTTTTCGCGCTAATTGATAATGAGCCGAGACCGTAAGATAGTGACCATAAAGTTGTTGTCTTCAAGGATGCTTTCCCGCCTTTTTGTTATGCTTCACGTCACATGTTATTATGCCGCTTTTAATCTACCTGCTTTTTTTAACTATGCCAACTCTGCAAAAATTGTATTGCATAGAAGGTGAATGAACCTCCACTGAGATTTAATGATGGCCATCGCAAATAATGGTTCATTACCATGCTGATTTGCGGCCGGAAGACGCTAAACGAATCCCTGTTAAAAAAAGGTTAACCATCATTATAGTAATTAAGAAAGGTAGGAATTCAAATGTTCTTTAATATAGGTTTGTTTTATGTGATTGAGGATTCATTATATATGATTGAGTTATTATGTTTTTATGGTTAATATACTTTTATTTGTCGTAAATAAATGATTTAAATATCTAGAATTCAGATGAATATGTTAATTGAAGAATATAATAAAACGATAATTGTAATTTTTTTTAAGAAAGTGAGTCGTTCAAATTCAAATTAAAAAAAATAAAATATAGCTACAAAATTGAAGGGTATGTTTTTCCATCAAATAACAAAATTGAAAATATTGCTTAATTTTAAGGTAACTTTTATTCATTTCAGAGTAATTTAACTAATGTTTATTCTTCCACAAACGCCACAACATTGATAACTAAAGAAAAGTTACAATAATTGTATCGGTTTTATTACGGAAAAAGTTATTTCTTTCGGTTTCCTTCAAAAGGCAGCCTGATGGCTAATTGGCCAGCGCTCAGGCCTTTGGTACCACAGGCTTCAAGTTTCAATCCTGGCGGTGGCATGAATGTTTGTGAGTGGTTCGGAATCCACTTTAAACTGTAGGTCCCGGTCTAATTAGCCTAAATTGTGCACAAGATGACCGTACAGTGACATACCAAACAAACCTTCAAAAGAGAATAGTAAATGAATTTAAAAAAATTCATTTACAATTCTAATTTAAAAAAAAAAAATCATTTAAAATTCTAATTTTAAAAAAAAAAAATTCGTTTACAATTCTAATTTAAAAAAATCATTTACAATTCTAATTTAAAAAAATCATTTACAATTCTAATTTAAAAAAAAAAAATCATTTACAATTCTAATTTAAAAAAAAATCATTTACAATTCTAATTTTAAAAATCATTTACAATTCTAATTTAAAAAAATTCATTTACAATTCTAATTTTAAAAAAATTCATTTACAATTCTAATTTAAAAAAATTCATTTACAATTAAAAAAAAAATTCATTTACAATTCTAATTAAAAAAAAAAAATTCATTTACAATTCTAATTTTAAAAAAATTCATTTACAATTCTAATTTAAAAAAAAATTCATTTACAATTCTAATTTTAAAAAAATTCATTTACAATTCTAATTTAAAAAAAAATTCGTTTATAATTCTAATTTTAAAAAATTCATTTACAATTCTAATTTTAAAAATTCATTTACAATTCTAATTTAAAAAAAATCATTTACAATAAATTTGTTGTTTAAATAACATCATATCAACATCATATTTAAAAATATGATTTTTGTTTTAAACATGAGAATTATAATACATTCAAATGTTGGTAAATAAATCTAAAATATTTACCTATGGAATGTACAATATGTACATATATTAAAGACACAAAAAAAATATTAAATAAATAAAAAATTGTATCGAAGGAAGATTCAAGCGGCCTAATGACCGAATTGACTAGCGCCCTGGAGTTTAATACCACAGGTCAGGTTTTAATTCTGCTGGATTTTTTTAGTGGTTCGGGATCCACGTTAAATTGTAGGTCCCGATCTAATTAGCCTAAAGTGTGCAAAAATGACCATAAAGTGACAAACCAAACCAAGGCAGATTCAATCAAAACCAGCTTATGATGCATTGTAGAGAAATGCCTAAATAACTGCAATGTATTTTAAATTAATAATATTTTTTTTGTACTCTTACAATTTATTCGATTAATATTTCTCCAAGATCGTCTCGAAATCTGCCAGTAAGCAGGCGGCCTTGACCCACCATGGGGTTGTTGCGGCAATAAAGAATAAGAAGAATATTTCTCCAAAACATACATAAGGATAGATATGCAGTAGTGGGACAATAATTGATAATAATATTGAAAAGGTGTATCGTTAATATCATGCCGAATTCAGTCACTAGCTAATAATAGAATTAAGACTCGCATCATGAGGAAATAGTTTCTTCAAATGATATAACAGACGCAATTGGAATTCTGAAGGTGTTTGAATGTTCCAAGCTAAATCAGATGATGAACTCATTGATCTTCAGGTTTCCTCTTTCGGTTGCGAGCACTGTGCAAGAAAACTCGACTGACTCCTTTTATTTTTGGATGCATTCCTCTAAATATGCTAATTTCGGTTTTCTTCTGTCAGGGAATCTATTTGTCTGTGGGTTCTTTATTGCCCATTAGCTACCACTGACCAGAAACTCAACATATATTTTCGATGAGATAATTCAAAAGTTGCACGTGTTTTTGCTACGGTGGTATCCAAAACCAGTTCGCGACTGGTTTTGGTTGGATTTTTAAAAGTAGAAGAATGTAAATAACGAAAACAAATTTGTAAAAAAATTTTTCAAGTGCTCGGAATTAAAATATTTTAAAGCTTTTTTGTTTAATGTGTCAACTTAAATGTAATGGAGAAATATTTTATAAAATTAAATTATCATTTCAAAATGAAATGAAAAAATCTTTGTGTTGCATTACGATGCATATTTTAGCGCAGATCGGTGGATCTGATGTTCCATTTATGCATCCATCGAACAGTTCACCGACGGGCTATGACGGAAGAACATAGCCTTCCAGAAGCAGTTGCCATGAATTTGATGATGACATGAATGTTTGGTAGTGGTTTGGAATCCACGCTTATCTTAAGTTCGGCTAATTACAAAGTGTGCACAAAATGACCGCAGAGCGACAAACCAAACTAATAATTTGAATATCTCATGGTTTGGTTTGTCGCTCTACGATCATTTTGTGCACACTTTGACCACTAGACCGGGACCTACAGTTTAACGTAGATTCTGAACCACTAAAAACAGATTAATGTATATATATATATTTATATCTTCATTACATTTTTAGAATATTTATTTACTTTTTATGCTATATATATATATATATATATATATATATATATATATATATATATATATATATATATATATATATATATAAAAGTAAAAGCATAAAAAAAGTAAATAAATATTCTAAAAAATGTAATGAGATATAAATTTTAAATTTAAAAGGTTTTTTTTTTTTTTTTAAATAATTTTAATTTTACTCATTTACTTTGAAATTAAAATTCATCCATAAAAAAGTTTTCTATTGTCCTATTCAATACATTTAGTCTTAGTGTGGATTTGGTTTGTTTTGTCACTCTACGATCATGTTTTGCACACTTTGGACTAATTTAACCGGGACCTACAGTTTAACGTGGATCCGAACCATTAAGAAACATCCATACCACGGCCAAGATTCGAATATAAAAACTATGGTACCAAAGGCCAGAACGCTGCCAATTGGCCATCAGGACATTGAATATCGCACGAGAGAAAGCGCAGAAGGTTCTCTTTCCAGGCAACACGACTGTTGATGTGAAACGCTTATAAGCATAAATCACCATCGTTTCTGAAAGCTGTGATTACAAACCAAGTTGATAGCATTTAAATTTATTGAAACAATCTTAAATAATAAAACAAAATCATTCAAAATGTATGAAAATTGCTTTTTATTACATTACTTACACTAGATTACCTTTCACTACAAGACATATTAGAAACCTATTTTATTTTAATTCCAACTCGTAAGATTAAAATCGTGTTAAGACATTTCGATTTTAATAGCAACATATTTATTTATCAAGAGGTATGCTGAGTTATAACGATGCTGATTGTTAAATATCCCATTATGACTAAGTTCATTGCACATTGTCTCTTTTATCAATCCTTATATACCGACATTGTTGAAAAGGTGTGGTACAGAATAAATTAAAATTGTGCAATAAAATATGCTCGTCATTGTATCTTATCTGATATAACCGTTTCACAAGCAAACCCGGAAGGGTTCAGGCTTTTATTGCAGTAACAGATTGTCAGCTAAATAATTTTTGAAGCAAATAAAAACAAAAAGTTTACATAATTTTTGAATGATTGTTGCACTGATTTAAGTGAAGTTTTATCCATGCATTCATATCAAAGTAACTGCACTTTGTAGTTCACCAACTATCAATGGTTGTCAACTGATATTGTTTTCTTTGATAAAATTCCTTTTCTAATCAAACTCATTTTGCATTCATTGCCTAATGCATTGTTCCAGAAGTCAAATGCCTAACATTTTATATTGTTTTAATATTAGTGTTCAATTTATGTAGTCTCTAATAATTAATGCCGGGTGATTTAATTTAATTTTAATTGCCCAAACAAAGCATATGTATCTTATCATTTGCGGTATTTTAAAATAGGCATTGTTTATGTATCAATTCATTTAATTGGGCTTAAAAATATCAAAAGCATTTATAATGATCAATAATATGTTTCTTTAATTAATAAAAATTAAGAAGAAGCTCGAGAGTGAGTGGTAGAAAAAGTAATTTATGTTAAAGAAGTTGATAATAATAGCGATGCTGAAATTTAAAATTCAGCACCGTGAATTTAAATTTTTAAATTTTAAGAATTTTAATTCATTCATGTATTTTTATCCTATTATCTAGAAAATTAGAAAGATTTTTGCTTGATGTTCATTTTGAAATAAAAACAAAATTAATTGAATTTGATACCAATGTTACAAATAAAATTTCAAATTCAATAAATTAAAATGTTTTAAAAAATTATACATGAAACCAGTTTATAATAAGATTTATGGAATCAGATGTCAAACGCATTACAATTTATATTCTGATATATATTAGGCCACGTGACATTTTTTACTCAATTTTGCGAAATTTTTATTTATTTATAGAAATCACCTTTTTGTAGAAAAATATAAGGAAATAAAATCTGTGGTCCTTTTTAAAGAAAGTTATTATTATTATTTTGGCATGTCTAATGTAATGGTATTAGATCTTGATCTCGTAAAATCATTTATTTATTAATAATAAATCAGAAACGAAAAATGATGCCTTCAATTAATATAAAAACAAAATTAGCTTCACGTCGTGACTTTTACATAAAATATTCTCTCTTACACGAATATAGCAATACGTAACT
>BPLR01012579.1:0-32441 GCA_021605095.1 Caerostris extrusa
TATGGAAGCGCCAGGTACCCCGTTACCCCCAAAGAGATCACCATTGAACGACACCGTTACGGTGGTGCAGGATAGCTCGTTTGGGGGAGGAGTATTCTTGGTTCCAGAACTGACCTGCATGTTCAGAGTGTAACGATGACAGGCCCATCTATCAGGATGTCATTCTGGAACAACATGCACGTTTGTTTCGGGGCGCCATGGGTGCTGAATTTCTGTTTATGGATGACAACGCCCGTCCTCACCGTGCAAACATTGTGAGGCGAATGCCTTCAATTGGAGGATATCACCGTATGGATTGGCCAGCATACTCACCGGACTTGAATCAATAGAGCATGTGTGGGATATGCTTGGCCGACAATTACAGCCCGTCAACCCCCTCCCACCTGTCAACCGGAACTTCGGAGGGCATTGCTTGATGAGTGGTGTAATATTCCCCAAGATCAGATTGATAATTTGATACTCAGCATGCCTAGGCGTTGTAAGGCCTGTATTGCATCGTCCGGGAGACATACTCCATATTAACCATCATACTAACCATGTTATACTGTTTTTTGTAAATAGGTTCTTTTTTTGAAATTTGCTCAGGGAGTAAAAATCGCAATTTTTATTAATTATGTCAAGCATATAGCATCTTTTTTGCTCTTTACATTTTTTTGATAAATAGACTTTTTACAAATAAGTCAATTTTTTTTTTGTTTCTGTCTCTTTCTTTGCCTGAACTTCATTATCCCTTAATTTATGGACATGAGTGTATTATGTAAATCATACTGAAAATTGTTTTATGAAGTTTTAATGATAGATTTATTTATTTCTTATTGTTTATTTAATTATGCTGTTTACTTATATTTTAACTATTCTACAGTTAGATTAATTTGCAAACTAGTTTTCCCGGTCTGTTTTAGCCAATATTAAGACATTAATTCATGACATTAGCATTTATTGCAGTATTTTAAACAAGATCTTAACTTAAAAAGCTTTTAAAAAGCTAAGAAAGTCATCGATCAAGAATTCGTGATAGAGTAAAAATTTCTTTTACTTCTAATTACGAAAATAAAAATGCTTTACCAGGTTCGTTTGGCAGACTCAAACCAATTTATGAAAAGAAAGTTATGGGTAAGTCCATAGCTGCTCAGCAGTGCGCTCAGCCCAATTCTTTTAATCAATTTCCTTTTTCGTGCTTAAATAGGATTAGTTTTTGATAACATAACTCGCGAAGCTTTCACAAGATTTTTTTTTTTAAATTTCATTAGTAGAATTGAAAATAAACACGATGCCGGCAATATTAAATCGAGTTGAAGAATTCAATTCTGGTTTATTGAAAAATTGAATTTTCTTTAAAAAATTTTCTTTTTAAAATTTATATCAATTCAATTAGTATAAAAAAAATGCAAAATAAAAAAAAAACCTTGGAATGCAGAAAACTTTGGAAAATTTTTGTTATTACTATTTTTTATCAACATCATTAAAAAAAACTTGAATTATCTTTCATCTATGATTTAGGAGAACTATAGAATAGGGGACAAAATTAAGTCACTGCAGCTGCTTGAGGGGACAATTAGCAACCACTTTGTCCATTGGTACCATAAATTTCAAATTCGAATTCTGGCGGCCGCATGGATGTTTGTTAGTGGTTCAGAATCCACGTTAAACTGTAGGTCCCAGTCTAATCAGCCTAAAGTGTGCAAAAAATTACCACAGAGAAACAAATCAAGTCATCATATATAAGTGAATTGTTATCTTACACCAAAGGGAAAAGTCTGGAAGACCCAATCGGGAATGACCTGAAAAAAATTGAGTGGAAAACTCTCAAAAAGCTGTTATCAATTTTAGATTAAGAACTGGAACTGCCTGAGTAACATATGTTTTCTCTTTAGTTAACTACCTTTATTGTTCTACAAAGCAAGTATTCACACAGATTTTTCATTCATTACTATATATAACAAGTAATTACAACAAATACTCTTCTATGCTTGTAAATCATTTCATTTATAGAAAACTTGACACTTGAAAACCATTATATTTTAAAGTTTCTATTTTCTATTCGGATCAACTTTTAAAACCACAATTGAAAGCAGTATTTAATGTTTTGTCTTAAAACCAAGGATAATAAATAGCGTGGGGATACAATAATGAAACTATAATAACAATTGAGCAATAAAATGGAGAAAACGTTCCTTTTGTTAAATAGTTTTTTCAGAGGCTGAGAGAAAATAAATAAAGGAGAAAAAATATTGACCCATTAATTTTATTGTTGGTTTTTAACTCTGGGGGAATTACTTTCTGTAAGATGATACGTTCTGGCATTCTGACAACTATTTTTCAATCTGCTACGTGCTTTGGAAACTGTAAGCAACAAAAACATTGCCAACTGAAATATGACTTTTGCAAGAACATTCTTAAAAACGCAGATAAAAGCTGCGACGAAAAAAAGTGTTTGGTTATATAAATCGAAAAATTGTTGTTATTACTTTTTTTAGTCTGGCAATTGCGCATAGTTAAAATTGTTGCAGTCTGTTTTAGCATTATGTTATTAGCTGTAATAAATTAACACTGTTCTTTATATTTATGAAAGTGAATATAGGATAACATAAAACAAATCATTTGACATTAATTTAACTGCTGGAATAATCAAGAATAAAAGATAATTAATCAGTAGTTTGATATAAATTAAATGTAAAATAACACTATAGAAAACATTTAATATTATTTTAAATGTCATCATCATCATTTAACATTTAAACATCATTTAACATTATTTTTAATAATTAAGATTAAAAGATAATACGGTTACTTAGGCAGCAATTTAGTAGAAATACAGTAACAACTCTAAATTTGAGGAAGAAAATAATGATATTTTAATTTATTGCAAGTTTGTGCAATTTAATGTTGAAACATTAATCCTGTTTTACATTTATGTTTGTAAAGTATTTATAACTGCAATTAACAGTTACTCAAAAACTATAAGCTATGTTTTTCAGATACTTTTAATTGCATTATTATTGCATTAATATACATTATGTTTCTGAAAATTGAATTAAAAATACTTTGAGGAAGTGAAAGTAAATTATCTAAAATATGTAGAAAACATTTTATTAATTAAATAATTAATTTAATTTTAAATATTATATATATATATATATATATTTAAAATATAATTTTTAAATATAATATTATATATATTTATTATTTAATTTTTATTAATTTAATTTTTTTAATTTATTAATTAATTAATTTAATTTAATTCATATACAAAATAAATTTAATTGTTGTTGTTGTTGAGTCCGTTGAAGAGTACAAGAAAATCAAATATCGTGGTGCTCCCGAATAATATTGGCTATGTTGATTGCCCAGCTCGGAGTATAAATCCCCTTCCAAGGGATGGCGGCTACAATGCTGGGCAATCAAAGACATGATGAGGAATAATCTCGACATCAGGTAGTTGCCATATTTTTGGAGTTTTTCAACGCCATCAGCAGAAATAATAAATTTTCATATTTTTGTGGTGCTTCATCCTTAATCTTGTGAGAGTGTCGTAGCCATTTTTTCTGTCGTCATTTATTTCGGTAATTTTAGATTTTGCCAAGGCATTTGCATCTGCAAAAAAAAAAAAAAAAAAAAAATAGGAATGGCAGCCTGATCCAGATTTCTGGCATTCTTTGCCAAAGGATCTGCAATTTCATTAAATTCCAAATCCACATGTGCAGGAATCCATTTTTAGGGTAATTTCTAAAACATTTATCTTTAAATTAAAGTATATGACGAAACATTTTTTGTATTCAAATTTATCGTAAATTATTAACTTGTTGAATTTCAGTTAAGTATACTTTTAATTTTTTTGTTATATATGAAATGAATTTTAGCATCATTTTTTTGAATCAATTTTGCAAAATGAACTCTGGTCCTGTCTTGTTCAGTTTCAATTGATTATTTTAACAAATGAAAAAACGAAATAATGATAACAAATAAAATAAATAAATAAATCTTCTGTTGATAACATTTATGACATAAATATGCACACAGTTAAAATTTTTAATTTCGAATTAAGATATTATTTAAAAATATACAGATACAGAAGCAATTCATATAACAATAACCTAACATTCTCAAAACATTCATTTCAAAAGGATTTAAAGATAATTTACATAAAAAAAAAAAACCAAGAATTGCAATTAAAAAGCCATCTTTCACCACTAAAGCATCACTATAAAGTGTAATCAAAATTCAATGGAGCCAAAATTGCTGTAATTAAAAAGCATGCGCATTACACAATTTTCTGTTTCGCATCTTTTAATGGGGAAATTTAATTAAGCCCGGCTAATAATTTATCCGTAGTAGCAGTTACACTCCCAGATGGAAGCCATAAAGCAGAGAGAAAGCATTTAACTATTTCAGAGGGGGTGCTTTCAAGAGGCGTGTGATATTTACAATGGGCTTTTCTGAATGGCCAATGACACAAGCACCAAGCGGGACAGATTCCTACTCTTACAGTTACGGTTATAAATATTCATAAATTATTCATTTCTTGTGAAATATTAGGTTTTGTAATGTGCTTTGAAACACTGTAACAAATACACTGATTATAACTTGGAATGGTCTTGCAAATAGATAATAATGCGCATCTAGAATCTATATTTTTTTAAATATCCATTCTTTCACAATTTATTTAAATATCCAAATAAATGTTTTTATTGATTGGAGTTCCCTAATTTACTTTTATTTTGATATTCATAGATTATTTAATATAGAAATGAAGAGAAAATCTTTTCCTTCCATTATCATTCGAACAAAGTATAAGTAAATATTATAACTTGGAATGACCTAGCAAATAAATGATAATTTATATCTAGAATCTATAAACGTTTTTAAATATCAATTCACAGCCCATTTCAGTTCTTTTTATTTTAATGTTAAATATTTATTTCAGTAATTTCAGTAGAAGTGTTTTTTATTTATAAGAATTCCCTAATTTATTTTGTTATTATTTTATTATGATATTCCTGGGTTATTTAACATTGAAATGAAGAGGAAATCTGTTTCTCTTCATTCTGGTTCGAATGAAGTATAAGTAACTATTATAACTTAGAATGGCCTAGCAAATAAATAATAACTTACTTCTAGAATCTATAATTTTTTTTTTTAAATATCTATTCAAAACGCATTTCAGTTATTTTTGTTGTAATGATAAACCATTATTTCTGCAATTTCAGTGGAAATGTTTTTTTTATTTATAAGAATACCTTAATTTATTTTGTTATTATTTCATTATAATAGCTATGGGTTATTTAATATTGAAACGAAAGGAAAATCTGTTTCTCTTCATTCTGGTTCGAATGAAGGATAAGTAATTATTATAACTTGGAATGGCCTAGCAAATAAATAATAACTTACATCTAGAATCTATATATTTTATATAAATATCCATTCAAAATCTAATTCGGTTTACCTTTGTTTTAGTGATAAATCATTATTTCTACAATTGCAGTAGAAATGTCTTTTACTTACAGAATTCCTTAATTTATTTCACTATTATTCTATTATGATATTCCTAGGTTATTTAATATTTAAATGGAGATCATTTTTTTTTCTCTTCATTCTGGTTCGAATGAAGTATAAGTAATTATTATAACTTGGAATGGCCTAGCAAATAAATAATAACTTACATCTAGAATCTATATATTTTATATAAATATCCATTCAAAATCTAATTCGGTTACCTTTTGTTTTAGTGATAAATCATTATTTCTACAATTGCAGTAGAAATGTCTTTTACTTACAGGAATTCCTTAATTTATTTCACTATTATTCTATTATGATATTCCTAGGTTATTTAATATTTAAATGGAGATCATTTTTTTCTCTTCATTCTGGTTCGAATGAAGTATAAGTAATTATTATGACTTGGAATGGCCTAGCAAATAAATAATAATTACATCTAGAATCTATATATTTTATATAAATATCCATTCAAAATCTAATTCGGTTACCTTTGTTTTAGTGATAAATCATTATTTCTACAATTGCAGTATAAATGTTTTTTACTTACAGGAATTCCTTAATTTATTTCGCTATTATTCTATGATGATATTCCTGGGTTATTTAATATTTAAATGAAGATAAATTTTTTTCTCTTCATTCTTGTTCGAACGAACTATAAGTAACTTATAACTTGGAAATAGCCTAGCAAATAAATAATAATTTACATCTAGAATCTATAATTTTTTTAAATATCCATTCGAAACTCATTTCAGTTCCTTTTATTTTAATGATAAATTATTATTTCTGCAATTTCAGTGGATTTCTTTTTTTTTACAGAAATTACCTAATTTATTTGGTTATTATTTTATTATGATATTCATGGGTTATTTAATACTGAAATGAGGAGAAAGAATTTTTCTCTTAACAGTGTTCAGCGTTATCAGCGACCGCCTTTAAATTCAGCATACCAATACTGAATTTAAAGTGAATTGAACAAAAATAAGAAATTAGAATTTAAAGAAATGAATTTTCTCTGGTGATAAGTCTCCATAAGATTTATCAAGCCATTGTTTGGCTTCAACAATATTTTCCCCATCAAAAACACAATGTTTAAACAACACCTAAAATTCTTTTTCATCCATTGTGTTGAAAATTACAAAACTAGTGTCACTAAAGCCACTATAACCTCTAAACTAATTAAAATGTCATGAAATTTTGACACGTATCGTTTGAAGGATGCTACTCACCAAAATTCAGATGAGTCTGTCAACAGTGTTGCCATATATTTGTCAGACCGTAGACTTGTTGAGTGATGTATTAAAGGATTTTTACTCAACTAATATCTTTCTTGGTTGTAAGAAGAAATGATGTATCATCTCATCAGAAACTTTGTCATCGGAATTTTTAGGTGAAACATCAGTACCTGTATACATGTGTCAGTTTTCAATAATAATAATTTTGTATAATATAAAGCTTAAACTAATAACTCAAAAAATTTCTAAGTATTTTAACAAAATTTGCGCTTTGTAACGGATTGATCACTCTCATTAAAGCAATCATCATCTTCTGATGATGATTCTTCCAATGATTCCAATTCTTCAATATCTGATACTTCAGCACTAGCAATGTAATCCAAAACTTTATAATTTTCAGATTATGTTTTCCTAAAATGAAAAAAATAATTATTTTAACCTACTGATAACTTGTTGGGGTCTGATGGCCGAGTGACTGGTGCTCTGCCACTCGGTGCCACAGGTTCCGGTTCCGGCGGTGCTATGGATGCTTGTAGTGATTTGGAATCCACTTTAAACCTTACGCCCCGGTCTCATAGAATCCTGGCTTTGGCATGAATGCCTGTTAGTGGCTCAGATTTCACTTTTAACTGCATGTTCCTATCTATTTAGCCTAAAGTGTGCACAAAATTACCTTAGAGCGAGAGACCAAACCCGGTCAAATAGCACGGTAGAGATTAGGGCTTAAAATCCTACCCAGTAAAAAAGATAACATCTCCTGTCTCGAAATCTGCTGATAGGCGTCTATCTGTAGTAGACAGCCTTGGCTTATCATGGGGCTGTTGCGCCGATGATGATGACTTTAAAGTAATTTAAATGCCTAAAATAGCATGACTAAATTAATAAATACATAAATAAATAAACGCCTAAAATAACAAATACATTAACTAATAAACACCTAAAATAACAAATGCATTAGTTAATAAACGCCTAAAATAACAAAAATAATAAAATACATTAATATAAATAAATTAATTAAATGCCTAAAATAACAAATAAATTAATCAAATGTCTAAAATAACAAATACATTAATACAAATAAATTAATTAAATGCCTAAAATAACAAATACATTAATAAATAAACTATCTGAAGAATCACAACCACCTGGACCCAATGTCCTTTGTAATGGATATGTGATTCTGTTCACATTTTGTTTATACTTCTACCAGTAATAAAATAAAACTATTTCCAATTAAAAGATTAACTTAAAAGATTGTATAAAAAATAATTGCCACATTAGGAGAAATTATTCATATAACTCAAAACCAAATGTTTACTCACTTTTTTTGAGACCTGAGAATGACGCCATTTTCAAAGAAAGCAAACTGTAAAAATTTGTCAACTGTTGCCAAAACAAGAAACGCAATGATGTCAAAAGATTAATCTTTCATCTTTCCATGGAACAAGTTACAACTCTGAAATTAAAAAGTTTTAAATGTATGTCCATTGTAATGGGCACATGGTCTGAAAACTTTAAAATTGATAATAATATGAAAGGAAATAAATAAATAATCGACTGGTTTGATATACAGTTTACTCATAAAATTTAAAATTTAATATAAGAACAAAACGTATAATAGCAATCTTAAAAATAAAAAAAGTATAGAATTCCAAACGATTTTTTTTTTTACTTTAAATTTCTCATTTTTTACTTAGAAATAAAATTCTTTGCTTTCACCAGACGATTTTTTAGAACAATTTTGAATTATTTAATTATATATTTGATGTAATTAATTAATGAAAGAATATTAAAATAACATATGTATAAAATCAATTTGTGAAAATAATTTATAAACCAAAAAAATAATATTAATTAAAGTGATGCAATTTTAAAAAAATAAACCAGTAAGAATGTTCTAAATGGTCAAAGAAATTAAAAACTGATCAAGATGACAAAAATATGATCAAGGAAATGAAACCCAGCCGTCCAAAACAATACACATAATTTTATGGATAATAACCGTGATTCTCAAGCACTTCAAATTTAACTCCTTTCTGATGTATTGTTGGATATTGCTTTATACATTTCAAAATTAACAAATAATTGATGTATTTGAAATATTTATATATACAAATATATAAACAAATAATATAAAAAAAAATTTTTAAGTCAATTCATACTTTTTTTCACTATATTGCAGAAAGTCCTTTATAAATAATTTTCATTCATTTTTTAAGTTTATCTGGGCCATCTATTGGCAGATATATGCAACTTAAATCTTAAAAAAACTAAGATTAATGAATTAAATTTAATTACTGAATTAATATTTGAAAAAAACTGTATTAACAACAAGTGTCATCCACTACAAATTCAAAAAAATATATTTGAACTTGAGTGGATGAATAAAAAGTATTTTATGAACGATTAAAAATTTGAACAAGATATACATAGGGAGAGTGTGAGCTAATCAAAGGAATTGTAAAAGATATATATACACATTTTGAACATAAATTTTAATGCTGTAATCTGTTTAAATTCTGGAAACTGTTGAGAAAAAAAAAGTATTTCTCATGGATGTCATATTTCAGAAAATGATTAATTAATTTTGGAGTGAATAAAAACAATGTTCCAAAAAGAGTCTTTGATATCTTTATACTATATAAAGCAAAAAATTTTATGGATATGTCTGTACTTAAAAACATAACATGTTCATTAACATTCAGATATTCTAATTACTTTTCAGGGCCCTTATTTTTTATCTTATGCTGGATCGAAATTGTCGTTAATTATTATTTAATCTAACAAAAACCTTATTTTAGTTAAATAGCGGTTTCATACAGACGGATATTTCTCTCTTTTGGCGAGTTGATGTTGCAGAACACTAACGTCGTAGGTGTGATTGATTGCATTTATTTCCATTTATTTTAAAAATTTTATGTGTAATGCAAATGATTAAGAATATCGTTTCTTTTTGTTTATTATTTTAAAAACGTTTTTAATAACATTTTTTTTGTGTACCGTTTAAATAACGTTTCTAATATTGTTTTATTCTAATAACATTTTGTTACGTTTATTGTTCTAATAATTCTTTAATATCGTTTTTAATATCTTTTTTGTTTATAGTTTTAATAACATTTTGTTTTGTTTATCGTTTTAAAATCATTTAATATTGTTTTTAGTATTGTTTCGTTTTGTTTATCGTTTTAATAACATATTGTTTTGTTTATCGTTTTAATATCATTTTGTTTTGTTTATCATTTTAATATCGTTTAGTTTTGTTCCTCGTTTTAATAATGTTTTTAATAATTTTTTTAGTTATAGTTTTCATATCGTTTTTTTTTTTTTTTGTTTTTTTTTTATAATGCTTTAATATTTTTTTTATTTATTGTTTTAATATCGTTTTGTTTTATTTATCGTTTTATTTTATTTAGCTTTTTTAATATCGTTTTCAATAACATTTTGTTTTGTTTAAAAAGTTCTATCATATAGGCTTAACGTTCATTTTTTTTTTTTAATTCTAAATTCTTTTTATTTATAAATAATAATACAAAATAATTACTTTACAATTTTATTGTAAAGTAAATAATTACTTTACAATTTACAATAACAACGAACATTTCTTTAGTTATCAGATGATATAATTATTTATTACACTTGCAATTGAGATTTTCTATTTATCCTTTTCACATTATTACATCGATATTTTTCCTAATAAAAATTACCAAAAACTAAAAATGTTTCATTTCTGTAGCCGGGCAACGCCACGTCGTGTCTGCTGATCAGTAAAAAATAAATAAATGCTTTCCAACTGATGTGATTGGCATCGAAATTTAAAACAGGAAATTGTTTTCCTTTTTTTTTCCTGAGTAGACTCGCAATATAGTGATTTCCCTCTGTGGCTAAGTTGCTATGATATGGTCAAACGAAACCGGATATTAACATGGAACTCGTACGGCGATATAAATTTAGAAACACTCGCTATCAATACTCTAAGAATACACTAATATACATTGAGAAATACTCATTATCAATACACCCTTTAAAGATTTTATATAAATAACAATTTTATCCTGGTTGTAATAAACAAAATTTGAAAAAAGATGTTTTTAAAGATAATTAAAAGTTTTGAAAAGATAAAATTTGCCAAAGATTAAAATATTTTATTCAGAATTAATATTCTTCGGCATTTTCCTTACCTTCCGTATATATTATGCTGATAAAAAAAATTTGCATGTGGATATTTATGTACTATATATATAGAATGTATCAAAATATTTCACAAAATATGTATTACAGTCGATATCGTAGATAATTGTTAAGTACAGCCGATAAAAAAAAATATCCTACTAATGATAATTAAAAATAATTATTAAAATGATAGGACAAAGACAGGAAAATAATGTTCGTGAATAATGTGAATAATATTGTTATTGTTGTTATTATACATTAACCAAAATAATTATAAAAATACCTGATTCGTGCCTTAGTGGCAACTCGCGCCGCTGGCGAGCATTAAGGAGGAGGTTGAATCCACTGGAACTTAATTGTAAAGACTGTTTCAAAAAATGAGGAGACTGAATGGCGTTTGTGATCTTCAGCATCTTGCCTCCTCTGTCAGAATACGTAGTTTGAGATTTCCGGTTTTCTCCCATATATACGATGAGCAAATGCGAGGTAGTTCCCGCTAAAAAGTCCTCCTGGATGGCACTGCCCTCCTTCTTCAGCAACAAGGAGCAGAAGTCAGACGTCTATCTACGGATGTTACATGAAAAATAGAAGCTACCCACCTCTTCTCTCCTTCCATGAGGGATACGACAACAATAACACCAATTACTAAAAGGATAACAAAAAAAACGGGAGAAATAATGTTATTGAATAATGTGAATAATATTGTTTTCGTTATTATTATTATACATTAACCAAAGTAATTAATAAAATGATAAGACAAAAAATGGGAGAAATAATGTTCTTAAATAATGTGAATAATATTGTTGTTGTTATTATACAATAATCAAAGTAATTATCAAAATGATAAAACAAAGATGGGGAAATAATGTTCTTGAATAAGGCGAATAATATTGTTGTTTTTGTTATACATTACGATATATAAAATTTGAAAACACTTTTTTTTTGTAATTATTGCAGAAGTTGATTATTACATCTTATATTCAGAAAAAGCAAAAAATTGCCTTAGAAATATAAAAATTTATTTAAAGAAATTTTGAAGTTATTTGTTGAACATTCAACCTCAAAAAAATTTACTTGCTCACTTAATTGTACCATTGAACGACTTTATAAAATTCATATGTAATACATAATAATAATGTATTACAGCTATTGTAATAATAATGTATTTCAGTGTTATTATTACAATATAACGTAAAATAAATTTTGCAATAATATTTTTTTAAATAATACGTTTGTCTAGATACTACTAAAAATAAATATTCTCGATAAAATATTTGAAAAGCATTAGTTAAAAAATTAATTTATTTGATCTAAAAAATTTTCTTGAATTTCACCCCTTTTTTTTTACAAGCATCCCATTAACATGAAATTCAAAATTAAAAGAATTTGACTTAGTTCAGTTACTTTAAAAGTACATTTTATAAAAAAAGAAAATTAAAAAAAACAACTCGTAGAAGTTTTATTAAACATTATTACTATTTTAATAACATTGAAATTTAATGACTGTTTTTTTTTTTGAGAAAAAAAATGTGTGCAAAAATAATTTGCACGGTAAATATTTTTCAAAAGTACTTATGAAATTTTAGCTAACGTTAGCAATGTATGCACAGTAAAATTACAAATGAAAAGTTGCTGGAATATTTAATATAACTGAAATGTATCTTGTAGGGTATTAAAATAGGATAACTTTTTTATTTTGGATCAAGATATAAAAAGGCCAGAAGAATAACAGAAATGTGCGTGTTCTGACACACATACACAGGACTCGTGACACAGTGGTAACGTGTCCCATTGGTGAGTAGCAGCGCTGAAGTTCATTTCGCTGGCGGCATTGTTGTAGACACTGTTTCAAGAAGTTGTAGACACTGTTTCTTTCCTCGACTGCCAGATTGGGGTAGCGTTGGGCGTAGGGCTGACAGCCCAATCCCGTAAAAATAAAATATATCTCGTCTCGAAATCTGGCAGCGGGCAGATGTCCCGGCCCACCACGGGGTTCTTGCGCCAATGACAATGATGATGATGATTACCTGGTAAGAATTTTTCCAATACTCCTCCAAATTTCCTCCAATACATACGATGCGCAAATTCCGAGTAGTAACCCCTAAAAGGTCTCCGGGAAGGAGCTGCCCCCTTTCCCTCCATCTATGGGTCTCCTACTCATGGAATGTCCGTCCTGCGCTGTCTAAGATATATATATATATATCGTAGGTCCCGGTCTAATATGGCTGTAGGGCGTTGGGCGTAGGGCTGACAGCCCTATCCCGTAAAAATAAAAATATCTCTCGTCTCGAAATCTGGCTGCGGGAAGATGGCCTGGGCCCACCATGGGGTTCGTGCACAAATGACAATGATGATGATGATTAAGTCTTAAATCTAATGATATTTTCAGGAGCCTTTTACTACCACTATAAAAAATTCAAAAAAGGGTTAAAATTAATAGGACAAAATAAGAATATACCATATGTTTTATATATATGTCTTAGACTTCAATAAACACTCATCGAACTTAAAATATTGTACATTTACATTTGATTGCCTGAATTTTTAAACGAACTCTTTAAAAAAAAAAAAAATTCAGATTGCTTATTCATCTGTAGCCCATAAAGTCGGTACCACAGACTTCAGATTCGAATCTTGGCGGTGGCATGGATGTTTGTTAATGGTTCGGAGTCCACGTTAAACTGTAGCTTAAATTGTACAAAAATGACCGTAGAGCAACAAACTAAGCCAAACTAAAACCCGTATAGTCTGCACATTCTTGATTTCGAAAACATTTATTCAAAAAGAAAATTCAGCAGATAATTCCATCCACGGATACAAATTAAATAAGTATCCAAATTCTCATATGTGGCAATAATACTAATCTAAATTCCTTTATGGTATCACAATTATACCAACTATAACAATCGATATACTATATCCTATAGACAACAGTAATTCTCAGACAAGTCAGAACCCGTTTCCTAATGGAGTACAAGGTAAGGCCAGGTAATTTTCTTTCGACTGGAGCGTAAAGCAAAAGGCTGTCTTCATCGTCGGGATTCCAGCAGCCCATTGGGTGGCCACCGCCCACCGATTAGAGCCCCGTCTGTTCAACGAGCGAGATCTAATTAGGGGAGTTGGGGCGCTTTTATTCACGCCTGCCCCTAGATTGGAGATTAATCTCCTACAGATAAGGTTTGGTGCCATCAACATTCGCCCTCTTCATATCGGTCTGGTGGGTGTTTAAAGAAATCAATGGAATAATAAGGATGGAGAGCTATTTGTACCATTGGGCCTTCCTAAGCATTGAATGGGAACAATGCTCTCTGATATGCTTTATATTATACATATATTTATTAATTCAAAGGAGTATCTATATCTCTTAATTCTTTAGTCGAGGTTTTGGTGTTTAGATGACAGGCAGTCATTTAGTCGTTAAACTTGAATATTTAAGCATAATCTGCATCTTAATGTATGGAAATTATGTTACTCTCGAAAATTGTGGAAATAAACTAATAAAATAAATATGTATGTTATTTTTATACGTATTTAGTGTTTTTTTTTAAATTTTATGTATTTTATAAACATTACCGAAACGTTATTCGAAATATTTTGATCTGACATTTGTTTGATAAGCAAACTTTATAAAAGAATTTTTTTTTTTTTTGAAATTGAAATTTAGATAAGATTATTATTCATAAATATTAAAATAATAAATAAGCAATAAATAGATAAATTATCTTAAATAATAAAATTATAAATAAACAATAAAAAAAGACAAATTATTGTACTTGAATATTTAAGCAACATATTGCATAGAAGTTATGTTACTGCAAAAATTGTGAACATAAAACTAATAAATTGAATATTTCTATTTTTTTATGCACATTTATTGTTTTTTTAATTTTATTTTTGTATTTTATAAATATTACAAGAACGTTATTCGAAGCATTTTGAGCAGACATTTGTTTGATAAAAAACTTTATAACGTATTTCGTTTTTATTTATTTTTTTTTTTCAAAAATATGTGAAAATTAGACACAATAAAGTTATTCTTAAATACGAGCAATAAATAATAAATAACAATTGAATAAATAATTAATAAATAAAAAAAAAAATTATTATTCTTAAATATTTAACAACCTTATTGTATGGAAAAATGATGTTACTTTGCAAATTGTGGAAATAAAACTAATAAACTAAATATTTATATTATTTATTCGTATTTAATGGTTTTTAAAAAATTTTTTATGTATTTTATAAATATTATAGAAAAGGAATTCGATGCTTTTTGAGCTGACATTTCTTTGATGAACAAAGTTTATAACGAATTTCCTTTTTTTTTTTTTTTTTTTTTTAATATGAACATTAAACGCAATATTTTTTTTATCCCACTGGGTAGACAGCAACTTCTAGGCAAAGTTCATGAACCTGTAGGTCTGATGAGTGAGAAAGGGGCAGCTTCTATTGTAATGGATCACCCGTATGTAGAAGTCCGACTTGACTCTGTGACGCTGAAGAAAGGATGCCAGTGCCTACCACGATGAATTTAGGGAAGAATTAATCCGCATTTGAGTTTCGTATGCGAGAGAAAACCTGGGTAAACTCCCACCAGGTAGTACCAATAACGAGGCAAGATGTGAACACCCCCGAGTCTCCTCGTTTTTTGAAACAGTGTCTCACAACAAAGCCTCCAACGAATTGAACCTCTCCAGTTTCAGAATATACCAGTAGGCAGAGGGACATGATACTACATGGACTGTAGTGCCTGGCAGTTAGTTATTATTATTTCTTTAGCGATAAATGAAAAAAAATTAATTTTTTTTCGAATGCATCAGTAAAAATCGTTACTTAAGTTATTATTATTTTTGCAGTTTCAAGCCTACCGATTGCTTTTTAAATTAAAAAAAAATCATTATTACCTATAAATACATTTCCTCTTGCTTGAGGTCAAAAGGCTCTTTTGTTGAAGCTAAATCAACAAATACAAAATTCCTAAAAATTATTTTATATTCCAATGGACAGATACAGGACCCATGCTGGGCACCAGATTGTAGTATGTGATTAGGCAACCAGATTGTAACTGGGGTGTTGTTGGGTTAGAGATACTTGAAGCCCAGATTGGAGAACTCACAGCTTTATTTACACACACAAATGTTAATTACTTTTGTACAATTAGGGAGACATACAATATCAAACACATAAGACAGATAATTATAGATTCGTAGAATTCCACTTCTAAACTGAAACCCCAGACCTCGGCTACGCGCAGATTGCAAGAAATATGCTTCCTTTCGGGGTGAGTGTCTGTAGGCCAATTAATGCACTAAATGTATTTCCTCTTTGGATGAGAGACTATAAACTAAACTTTTTTTCAATCAAACGTGCAATGGTGGCGCTGTACTTCATCTCGGGTGCGAGTCTCGAGGCGGATTGACCATTTCTCCTGAACGCCACAGGGGGCGCTTTTGCCAGTGTGTAGGAGGGAAGCACAGTAACAAATATTTATATATTTTTTACTAAACTTTTGAATTCTATGTAAATAAGTTTGATGATGTTTTATGATGAATTTGTAGAATACAATATTTTAAAAAAATAATAAAGGAAAAGCCAAAATACCATTTCTTTATTGAAAAACCAAAATTAATTTTAAAATATTTAAACATAATTTATCTTAATTTTTAAACCTGTCCAAAAAACAAAGCAATTTTTGTTGCGTAAACGAGTGAAAATTCTTGAAAGGTTTTTCTTTTATATCATAAATAGTGTTGAATCAAATTTCAAAAACATTACGCTGAGATATTCTTAAAATTGTTTCGATGCCAAACTATAATATTGTTCTGTTTAATTAACTACCTTTTATTGTTGTACAATGCACAAGTATTCCCACAAAGATTTTCATTTATTACTATAGATAACAAGTAATTACTACAAATGCTCTTCCTATGTTTGTAAAACATGAACTGAAGATACTTGAAGAAGGGGAAACGAAATAGCATAATAAAAAACTGTTCCACCGATTTTCCCATCCAATTTGGTATGGCCTTGCCGTGGTGGATGGGCTTTCCACTAACAGTGTTACAACTGTTGAATGACTTGAAGTCATTTTTTCCGTCATAAAACCGAAACTATCAAGCATATTGAACACTACAGTTGATTTAATCTGCAACTCATTCAAATACGTTGTCATAAATATCACTGATAGTCGAATTCCCTTCTTTATGCTGCTTATAACGCCATCTATTAATATACTTTGGATTTTTTTGATACCGAACCATTTTTTTTTAATTCGTAATAACTAATATTTTTAGGAATTTTTATAATTTTTTTGAAGCTTTTTATCAGTTTTGTTGTACAATTTAAGGCTAAACATTAATCCTTTTTACATTTTATGTTTGTATTTTTAACTGTAATTTACAGTTACTCAAAAACTATAAGCCGTGTTTTTGCGGATAATTTTAATTGCATTATTATTTACATTATATTATTTCACTGAAAATTCAATTAAAATACTTAGAGGAAGTGAAAGTGAATTATGGAAAATATGTAGAAAATTTTTCTTTCGAGTTAATTTAATTTATATCTAAAACAAATTAAATTGTTGTTATTGTACAAAAGTACAAGTAAATCAAATCTGATAAGTACTGGAAAATCAAATATCGTGGTGCTCTAGAATAATATTGCCTAGTTGATTGTCAGCTCTAAGTATAAATCCTCTTCCGAGGGTTGGTAGCATAGCGGCTATAAAAACTGGGCAATCAAATCGACAATAGGGCAGTCAGCTCAACGTCAGGGCAGTTGCCACATTTTTGGTGTTTTTTAATGCCATCGGCAGACATTTTTATATTTTTATGGTGCTTCATCCTTAATCTTTAGTAGCTTTTTTCTGTCGACGATTAGTTCTGTAATTTGATATTTAGTTTTTAATCTTAGAAGGAATCATAAATTTAGATATTGCCAAGGCATTTCCATCATCGAGGGAAATAGGAACGGCAGTCTTATTCAAACGTCTAGCGTTCTTCTCCAAGAAATCTACAATTTCATCAAATTCCAAATTCACAAGAACAAGAACCCATTGTAGGATACATATTACAAATTTAATTTCTAAAATATTTATCTGTAAATTGAAGTACATGAAAAAAATCATTTCGTACTTAAATTTACCCAAATCATTAACTATATGTTGAATTTCAGTTAAAATGTACCCTGCCTTTTTCTGTTGTATATAAGCTTCATTTTTCGAACGAAAAAAAAAAAAGAACTCTTGGTTCTATTCTTACTCAGTTTCAAATGATTATTTCTTAAAAATTAAAAAAAAACGAAAAAAATAATAACAACAAATAAAATAAATTAATTAATCTTCTCTTTAAAAATATTTCTGACATAAACGTGCACGCAGTTCCAATTTTTAATTTTAAAATTATTTAAAAATATACGGATACATAATATGCATTTCGCTTAAAAATAAACTAACATTCATTTTAAAAGTATTTAAATATAGTTTAATGCACACACAAAAAATAGACAACAGCAATTAAAAGCATTCCTTCACAACTAAACATCACTATAAACTGTAATCAAAATTCAATGGAGCTGCAATCGCTGTAATTAAAAAGCATGCTCATTACACAATTTTCCGTTCCGCATCTTTTAATGGGGAAATTTAATTAAGCCCGGCTAATAATTTATCCGCAGTTGCAGTTGCACTCCCAGATGGAAGCCATAAAGCAGAGAGAAAGCATTTAACTATTTCAGAGGGTGCTTTCAAGAGGCGTGTAATATTTACAATGGGCTTTTCTGAATGGCCAATGACACAAGCACCACGTGGGACAGATTCCTGCTCTTTTAAGTCTGCACAACAGTTACGGTTATATATGTTTATAAATTATTCACTTCTTGAAAATCTTCTTGTGAAATATCAGATTCCAAATGTGCTTTGAAACACTGTAACAAATACACTGATTATAACTTAAAAAGGCCTAGCAAATAAATACATCTAGAATCTAGAATTTTTTTTAAAATATCCATTCAAAATCCATTTTAGGTGCATTTATTTCAATTGTAAATTATTATTTCAGCGGTTTTTTTTATTTATAGGAATTTCTAATTTTTTTATAGGAATCATTATTTCTAAGTTATTTTGTTATGATATTTATGGGTTATTTAGTATTAAATGGAGAGAAAATCTTTTCTCAAGCATATGTTTTCTTTTTTTTATGGTGTAAGGTTGTCAGCCCTTTTCCCAAAACTCTACAGTCAAATGAGACTGAGACCTACAGTGGATACTGAACCATTACAAGCATCCATGGAATAGCAGGGACTCGATCCCGACACTTGTGGCACCAAATGCCAGAGCGCTAGTCACTCGCCATCACGCTCATACATATATCAGTTTTCAATAATAGTAATTTTTGTATAATATAAAAATAAAAAAATAATTTCAAGAAATTTAACAAAATTTGCGTTTTGTAACAGATTGATTTATATCAACAATCAAATAATATCACAATCCAATTCTTAAATACCTAATACTCCAGCACTAGCAACATAATAAAAAATTTTTAAACTTTTCAGATTATATTTTTCTAAAATGAAAATAATAAATATTTTAACCTACTTATAACATGCCGAAGTATGATGGTCGAATGACTAGCGTCACAGGTTTTGGGTTCGAGTCCTGGCGGGGATATTGATGCTTGTAATGGTTTGGAATCCATTATAAACCGTATGTCCTGGCGTAATAGAATTCTGGCGTTGGTATGGATGTCTGTTAGTGGTTCGGAATTCATGTTAAACTGTAGGTCCTAGTCTAATTAACCGAAAGTGTGCACAAAGTGACAGTAGAGCTACAAACGAAACTCGGTCTAATATGTCAGTAGAGAGTAGGGCTTACAATAGTAAAAAAATAACATTTCCTGTCTCGAAATCTGCTGGTATTCGACTATCTGTAGTAGACAGTTTTAGCCTATCATGCGGGTGTTGCGCCGATGATGATGTTAACTTGTTGATGACTTTAAAGTAATTTAAATCCTAAAATAACATGACTAAATTAACAAATGCATTAATAAATAAACGCCTAAAATAACATGACGAAATTAAAAAATACATTAATTAATAAACGCCTAAAATAACAAATGCATTAATTAATAATCGCCTAAAATAACGAATGCATTAACACAAATAAATTAATTAATAAACGCCTAAAATAACAAAGGCATTAATTAATAATCGCCTAAAATAACGAATGCGAAATACGAACTAAAATTACGAATAAATTAATTAATAAACGCCTAAAATAACGAATACAATAACACAAATAAATTAATTACATGACTAAAATAACAAAATGCATTAATACAAATAAATTAATTAAATGCCTACTATAACAAACACATTAATAAATAAACTATCTGAAGAATCACAAACATCTGGACCCGATATCCATTGTAATGGACATGTGATTCGGTTCACATTTTTTCTAAACTGCAACCAGTAATAAAATAAAACTACTTCCAACGCTAAGATTAACTTATAAAGATGTATAAAAAATCATTGTCACATTGGGAGGAATTATTCATATAAATCAAAACCAAACGTTTACTCACTTTTTTGCAGACCTGAGAATGACGCCATTTTCAAAGAAAGCAAACTGTAAAAGTTTGTTTGACTGTTGCCAAAACAAGAAACGCAAAGATGTCAAAAGATTAATATTTCATTTATCTATGGAACAATTTTCAACTTTTTGCAGCCAGTGAATTAAAAAAAGTTTTAAAAATGTATGCCCATTGTGATGGACACATGGTCTGAAAGATTTAATATTAATATTAATATAAAAGAAAATAAATAAATAATCGACTGATATACAGTTTACCCATACAATTTAGTATTTAATGTAAGAACAAAACGTATGATAGCCATCTTAAAAATAAAAAATATGGAATTCCAAACGAAAATTCTCATTTTTCACTTAGAAATAAAATTATTTGCTTTCACCAGACGATTTTTAGAACAATTTTGAATTATTTTATATATTTGATGCAATTAATTAAAGAATTTTTTAATAAATATTATGTATAAAAATTCTCGTAATTTATAAACTAATAAGAATATCTCGTGAAATAAATTTAAAAAATAAACCAATAAGAAACTTTAAAAGCGTTAAAAAAATAAATTAAATTTAAATTTATTTAAAATTTAGTAAATTTATGTAATAATAATTATTATTTGAATAATCACTTAAAATTATTATTATTATTATATAAATTTATTAATTATTTCTGTAATTTATTAAAATGTTTGAAATGGAAGAATTTAACAAAAAAAGTTTTTTTATGGATGCCGTATTTCAGAAGATAATTAAATAAATTTGGTGTGAATAAAAATATTTCCTATATTTCAAAGAGAGTGAATCCTTTACATATACAAAGAAAATCTCTCTCTATATCTGTATTTCTTAAAAACAATAACATTCAGAGAACTAATTATTTTTAAGTTTTTCCTTATTTTATAGCTTATGCAGAATCAAAATTACCAGTAATTATTTTTTAATTTAGCAAAAACATTATTTAAATAACGGTTTCTCTTTACGGCGTCATTTGCGAGTTGATGTTGCATAGCACTGACGCCATAGGTATGATTGCTTGTATCTATTTTTTCCATTTGTTTTAAAATATTTCTTTAAATTAACATGGTAAATTTTTATGTGTAATGCATACGTTTAATAATATCGTTCCGTTTTTTTTTCATCCTTTTAATATCGTTTTGTTTGTTTATCGTTTTAATAACATTTTTAATATCATTTTGTTTTGTTTATCGTTTTAATATCGTTTTATTTTGTTTATCGTTTTAATAACGTATATAATATCATTTTGTTTATTGTTTTAATAACGTTTACTTGACTTAATTGGAATCGAAAGGGTATATACAAAGACTATAATCCCCTAATCACTGTATAAGAACAGTTCGTTTTTTCCCTATTTAATACCACAGGTTTCGGGTTCGAGTCCCTGCGGTGCCATGGATGTTTGTAGTGGTCCGGAATCCGCTTTAAATGGTAGGTCCAGGTCTGTTTAGCGTAACGTGTGCACAAAGTGACCGTAGAGCGACAAACCAAACCTATTTAATACGTCACTCTCCGTAACGCTCTACGATCACGTTAGACCCGGGCCTATGGTTTAAAGTGGATTCCGAACCACAACAACATCCATGGCACTCCCGAAACCTGTGGTACCGAGTGCCAGAAATAACGTTTATAATATAGTTTTGTATTGTTTATTATTTTAATATCGTTTCGTTTTGTTTACCGTTTAATAACTCCTTTAATATTGTTTTGTTTATCGTTTTAGTAATGTTTTTAATATCGTTTTGTTTTGTTTATCGTTTTAATATCGTTTTGCTTTTTGTTTGCCGTTTTAATATCGTTTTGTTTTATTTATCTTTTTAATAATTGTTTTAATATAGTTCTTTTTTAATAATGGTTTTAATAACGTTTTGTTTTATTTATCGTTTTAATAACGTTTTTAATATTGTTTTATTTGAAAAATTTTATCATATAGGCTTAACGTTTATTTTTTTATTTATAAATTATTTTTATTTATAAATAATATTTTTAAATAATTTTCCTTTACAATTTTCCAAACGATTATTTTTATTCGTTATCAAATGTTACATTTATTTATTAAACTCGCAATTGAGATTTTCTATTTATTCTTTTCACATTATTACATCGATATTTTTCCTGATAAAAATTACCAAAAACCAAAAATGTTTCATTTCTGTAGCCGGGCAACGCAACGTCGTGTCTGCTGATCTGTAAGAAAAATAAAATAAAATGTTTTCCCACTGATGTGATTGGCATTGAAATTTAAAACAGGAAATTGTTTTTCTTTTTTTTATTCCTGAATAGACTCGCAATATAGTGGTTTCCCTCAGTGGCCAAGTTGCCATGATCTGGTCAAACGAAACCGGATATTAACATGGAACACTTGCTGTGATATAAATTTAGAAACTCTCATTATCAATACACTACACTCTACGCTTATTTTAGATAAATAACATCTTATCCTCTTTGCAATAAACAAAATATGAAATTAAATATTTTAAAGGTAATGAAACTTATTGAAGGATGAATTTTACCAAAGATTAAAAATTTTTATTCAGAATTAATAATCTTCAGCATTTTAGTTCTGATAAGGTATATCATGCCGATCAAATTTTATACATGGATATTTATGTCTATAGAATGTATCAAAATCTTTTAAAATATGTATTACAGTATATATATATATATATATATATATATATCTATATATATATATATATATATATATATATATATATATAAATATATAAATATATAAATATATATATATATATATATATATATATATATATATATATATATATATATATAATATATAAAATATATAAATATATAAAATATATATATATATATATATATATATATATATATATATATATATATATATGTATGTATGTATTAGAATAATATTTATCACAGAATAAAAAGTATCACGCTAATGACAACCAAAGTAATTATTAAATTGATAAGACAAAAATGAGAGGATATGTTCTTGAATAATATTAATAATATTGTTGTTTTATATACATTAACAAAGTAATTGTTAAAAGGATAAGACAAAAAAAGGAGAATGTTCTTGAATAATATGAATGATATTGTTGATTTTATTATTATACAATAAGCAAACTAATTATTAAATTGATAAAAAAAGGGGGAATGTTCTTGAAGTAATATGAATAATATTGTTGTTGTTGTTATTATTATACATGAAGCAAAGTAATTATTAAAATGATAAGAAAAAAATTGGAGGAATAATATTCTTGAATAATGTGAATAATATTGTTTTTAATATATTAATCAAAATAATTATTAAATTGATAAGACAAAAATGGGGAATGTTGCTGTTGAATAATGTGAATAATATTGTTGTTGTAGTTATTATTATACATTATGATGCATAAAATCTCTGAATGCAAAAATTGAAATTTTTTTTAATTATTGCAAAAGTAGAATATTACATCACACATTCAGGAAAAAGCAAAAATAGTTATCATATAGAATAAAAATTAAGAAATTTTGATGTCGTTTGTTGAACATTCAACTAAAAACTTTATTAAATCACTTATCTGTACCATTGGCAACTTTATAAAATTCATAAAATGCGTTTATATCTAATACGTAATAATAATGTATAAGATAATATAACGTAAAATAAACCCATGCAATATAATTTTTTTCAAATAATGCTTTTGTTTAGATATTTCTATAAATAAGTATTCCCAAAAAATGTTTTAAAAGCATTAGTTAAAAAAATAAATTTATTTGATCTAAAAATTTTCTCGATTTTCACTTCTTTTTTCATGTTTCCTATTAATATAAAATTCAAAAATTAAAAGAATTTCAGTAACTGTGAAAGTACATTTTATATAAAGAAAAACGCGTGGAAATTTTTTAAACATTATTGCTATTTTAATAAAACTGCAATTTAATGCCCTTTTTTTTTGTAAAAAAAAAAAAAATATGCAAAATAATTTACACTGCGAAAATTTTTTTTCAAAAGTACTTATAAAATAGCAATAACTTTAGCTAACGTTGGCAATGTATGCACAGTAAAATTCACAAATGAAAAGTTGTTGGAATATTTTATATAACTAAAATATATCTTGTAGTGTATTAAAATAAGATAACTTTTTTATTTTGTGTCAATATAAAAAAAGTCCAGAAGGGTAATAGAAATTTGCGTGTTCTGACACACACATATGACTCATTATTCAGTGGTAAAGTGTCCCGCTGGAAAGCATTAGCGATGAGGTTCCATTGTTATAGGCACTGTTTTAAAAAATTGAGGCCCCATGGAGTTTGTGATGTTCAGCATCTTACCACGACAGTCATATTGCCTGGTATTAATTTTTAAAGGTTTTCTCCCATACATACGATGCGCAAATGCCGATTAGTTCTTCCTAAAAGTCCTCCAGAAAGGTGCTACCCTCCTTCTTCAGAGACTCGGAGCCACGCCAAACCCCTGTTACAGGTGCTCCATCACAACAGAAGTTCTTCCCCCTTTATCCTCCTTCCATAAATTAACTACTCATGGAATATCCTTCAAGTGCTGCCGGACATAGAGGATTAGTCAGCATATATATATATACGTGTGTGTGTGTGTGTGTGTGTGAGAGAGAGAGAGAGAGAGAGTATATGACTATTAAACGTAGGGCTGACAACCCTACCCCGTAAAAATAAAATGTCTCAAAATCTGCCAGTTGGCAGACGGCCTTGGCCCAAAATGGGGCTGTTGCACCAATGATGATGATTAACGCCCTGAATCCAATAATATTTTCAGTAGTCTTCTAAGACCAGTATTAAATACTTAAAGGAGGGTTAAAATTCGATGCCAAAAAATAACAATATATATATATATATATAACTAAGACTTCAATAAACAATTTTTGAATATAAAAAATATTTTACATCTATAAGCGATTGCCTGAATATTTTAAATGAACTTAAAAAAATTCAGATTTTCGATTCATTTCAAGCCCATAAAATCTGTATACCCTTGATTTCGAAAATCATATATCTTAATAAAACTTCAGCAGATACTTCCGCCCTCAGATACAAATTAAATAGCTATCTAAATTCTTATATGCGGGGATGGTACTAATATGAATTCCCTTTGTGGTATCACAATTACACCAACTATAACAAGCGATCCATTATATCCTGTAGACAACAGTCATTCTCCAGACAAGTCAGAACACGTTTCCCTAATGGAGTACAAGGGAGGCGCAGGTAATTTTCTTTCGACTGGAGCGTAAACAAGGCTGTCTTCATCGTGGGGAATCCAACAGCCCATTACGTGGGCACCGCCCTCCGATTAGAGCCCCGTCTGTTCAACGAGCGAGATCTAATTAGGGAGTTGTGGCGCTTTTATTCACGCCTGCCCATAGATCGCAGATTAATCTCCTACAGATAAGGTGGGTGCCATCAACATTCGCCCTCTTCATATCGGTCTGGTGGGTGTTTAAAGAAATCAATTGCATAATAACTATGGAGGGCTGGACTGGGTTTTCAGGCCACTGATTGGGAAGAGTTCTGTCTAACGTGCTGTATATGCATACATATTTTTCTAAATAATAAATACTTACAAAAATAAATTTTAATCTAAATTAAAAAATATACGTAGGTGTTCATTAGCAATAGTATTTATTATCATTTTTAATTAAATAATAGTTTCATTACATTTATTGTTAATTGATTATAGTAGTTCAGAATATTGGGCCTGATGGTCGATTGACTAGGGCTCTGGAGCTCTGTGCCCCAGGTTTCGGATTCGAGTCCCTGCGTTGCCATGGGTGTTTGTAGTGGTTCGGAATCCACTTTAAACCATAGTTCGCGTTGTAATATGAATGTTGACTATAATATGACTGGTCTCGAAATCTACCAGTGGCAGACGGCTTGTCCGAACATGGGCTATTGCATCAATGAAAGTAGAATATATCAAAATCTGAAGATTTGAAATAGAAACAGTGGATAAATACATTTTGTTGTTTCCTATCCCACTTCCTAGACAACAATATCTAGACCAAGTCCAAGATCCGAAAGGTGGGACAGGAGGTGCAGCTTGTGATTATGAGAGAACAATTCAGACTTCTACATTCTATTGTAGGTAGAAGTCTGACTTGATTTAGTGACGCTGAAGAAGAAAGGCATTAACTTTTGAGGATTTTTAGAAGGGGAATGCCCCTCATTTACATAACGTATGGCAGAAACATCGGAAAACTCACACCAGGCAGTTTGACTAACGAGGTAAAATGCTGAACATCAACAAACGTCATTGAGACTCTTCGTTTTTTGCAACAATGTATACAACAATGTCGGCAGCAGACTGAGCCTCTCCCCCTAACGCTCATCAACGGTGGCGTTACCACTGAGCCAAGGATAAATACTTAATTTATTCTGTTATTGCAAAATAAAGAATGAGCTAAAAGTAACTTAAAAGGTATTTTGATTGTAAAAGGCATACAAAAAGCTTTTTAACATCGCATTTAGGTTAAAAAATTAAATTTGAGATTATATAACGAATATTAGAAACAAGATAAAAAAATATACATAAAAATATAAACATAAGAAACTTGAAGCATTTACTTCTTTTAAACAAAAAATATTTAAAATGTATGAGAAAAAATTTTTTTTTTCATCTCGTTCCTCAAATATTTACAAATTATTTTGTAGTGAAAAAAAATGGAAGTACACGATTTGTAAACTATTGAATTTTGGGAAGTGTTTTTTTTAAATTATTAGTATACTATGATACACGGCACAATAATTAGTATATAATAAATTATCATACTATCCTATAGTAGACAATATAGTAGACTATTAGTAAACTAGACTATTCTACTGTAGACTACTTTAATTCTAATTTGCAATTAAATTATAGTTTCATTTAAATAATTAATTTTTAAAAAATTTCGTGATTGTTGGTATGAATCAGATAAAAATATAAAAATTCAGAGAGAGAGTATCATACATATTTTTTTTAAAATTTTTTCCGCTAATACTAATGTTTTTCATCTAATAATTTTTATTTCATTTTAGTGAATATAAGGGCTATGCTAGAAAAGCAGACAATTAAACTAAAGACATAAAGTCGAAATTTTCTATGAGTAATTAAAATTTTATTTAATTAAAATAAAAATGTTTTCAAGTTTTTAATATTTTAATTGTGCCTCAGATAGAAAAAAAATAAATTGAATAAAAAAATGTTGAAAAATTGTCAATAGTATTTTTTTTTTAATTTTTAGAGTAGTTCCTTCATAAGTTTTCATTTTCACTAGTGTCGATTTTTTTTTTTTTTTTTTTTTTTTTTGATTTTGACAGCATTTGGATCAATTCAGATAAAACAGCAACAGCGAACATACATCTCAAAGCAGCTAGAGAAATCAAGTTGTGTACAAACAATATAAATAGAATTAGCTGGTATAAGCATCATTAAACAGAGTTGAATGATGATATCTATTAAATCCCATGTGTGTCTCACATTAGAATTATACTATTTTTATCACTTCCGTAATCGCCAACACTTATGTAACTGTTGTCCTTTATCCTTAACAATTCCTTTTAGGATACACTTTTTTAAACTCAGGAATTAAAAACTAAGTACTAAAAAATACGGTTATGAATTTAAATACCTTGCAGCATTTTCAATGTGAATTGAAAAGTTTCCCACAGACATTTGGCACCATTTAAACGAATAAATGCAAATAATATAATCTCTATGCAAGGGCGGATATAAAAAAAAATTAACGATTTCTTTTACGTCTGTAGAAGAGAAATATTTCTTTTGTGTGAAAAAAAAAAATTTTAATTGCCTAAAAATTGCTAATGGTTATTTCTCTTCTTAAAGTATTTCATGTCTTTTTTGTGAGTAGATGCCAAAAGATGTACGATGTGGTTTATTTATTTATTTTTATTTTTCATCATTAAGATTTTTCAGTCAAGTTTTTGGTGTTTAGATGACAGACAGTTATTTAGTCATTATTCTTGAATATTTAAGCAAAATTTGCATCTTAATATATGGAAATTATGTTACTCTTAAATTGAGGAAATGAAAGTAATAAAATAAATGTTTATATTATTTTATGCGTTTTTAGAGTTTTTTTAATTTTATTATGTATTTTATAAACATTATATACATGACACTTGGTCAACAGCAACATCTGGACCAAGTCCATGAACCCGTGTAATCTCATGGTAGAAGAAAAAGGGTGAGATAGCTTCTGTTGTGATGGAGCACCCGATAGGTAGAAGCCTGACCTGGCTCCGTGATGCTGAAGAAGGAGAGCAGTGTCTTTCGACGGAAATTTAGAGGCAACTACCCAGCATTTGAGTATCATAAGGAGAAAACTCCCACAAGGTAGTCCGACTCACGAGGCAAGAGGTTGAACATCACAAATTCCATCGATTGTCCTCGTATTTTTAAACAGTGTCTACAACAAAGCCACCAGAGGATTGAGCATATGCCCTGATGATCACCAGTGGCGCGCGTTGCCACTGAGTCTGGCTGATGCAATAACAGACAAGCTTAAAAGTTAATAGGCTGACACATAGATGGAGCTAATAGTATTAAATCCATATGATTTTTAGTTAGCCCTAACCTTCAAAAGACACGTGCATAAATTTGACAGCTGTTGCACTATCAGTATGTGAGTTATATCATTTTTAGTGAAGCAACTTTTGTTAGTTTGAAAAAATGGATAAAAGGAATTTCGTGTGTTAATTAAAGCCTTGCTTTTTGGCGAAAAAAAATACGATTGAAGCCTAGGCTCGGCTTGATAAACATTATTCGGACTTTGCACCAGGAAAATCAACCGTAGAAAAGTGGTTTGCTAAATTCAAACGAGGCGAAATGAGCACCGAGGACGATGCACGCAGTGGATGCCACAAAGAGGCTGTTACCGACGAAAACATTAAAAAAAGTCCACAAAATAATTTCTGATAACCGTAAAGTGAAGTTGATTGAGATAGCCGAGACCCTAAAGATATCAAAGGAACGTGTTGGACATATCGTGAATGAATATTTGGATATGAGAAAGCTCTGTTCAAAGTGGGTGCCGAGCGAGTTCACAATCGACCCAAAACAACAACGAATTGAGGATTCTAAGCAGCTGAATAATTTCTGATTCTGATTTGGAGCTGTTCAATCGTAATAAACCCAAATTTTTGCTTCGATATGTGACAATGGATGAAACATAGCTTCATCATTTCACACCGGGTCCAATCGACAGTCAGCCGAGTGGACTGCACGTGACGAACACTAAAAATGCTATAACTCACATACTAATAGTGCAACAGCTGTCAAATTTATACACGTGTCTTTTGAAGGTTAGGGCTACCTAAAAATCATATGGATTTAATACTAATCGCGCCATCTAGGTGTCAGCCTATGAACCTTTCGGCCCACCTGTTATAATTCAGCTATTGTTAATAATAATATTACATTGTAAATAATACATTTCATTTTTTATAGATTGTTGAAATGAACATCTCTTCTAATTTGATGCATTATCAGCTCTTGCGGGGCCAGAAATCAAGTCTGTGGAGATCGGTTGGATAGATTTCTAGTTCAAGTCCTGGTGATGCTATGAATGCTTGTAGCGGTTCGGAATCCACTTTAAACCGTAGGCCGCTATCTATCCTAGGGCTGACAACCCTACGCCATGAAAGGAAAACATCTCCAGTTTCAGAATCTACCAGTAGGTAGAGGACCATGATCCTACATGAACTGTAGTGCCGGGCAGTTAGTTATTATTAGCTCTTGAGCGAAATGAAAAAAAAAAATTAAATTTTTTGGATGCATCAATAAAAAGTTTCTTCAGTTATTATTATTTTTTTTCAGTTTAAAGAATACAGATTGTTTTAAATTAAAAAAATCATTACTCCCTATAAACACATTATATATTGCTTGTGGTAAAAAAGGCTCTTTGTTACATAGAATGATTATTTATTATTGTGAGAAAATAAGTAACCCAAAATTTAAAGGCAGATATTTATGTATGAAAATTTAAAGTTTAAATAGTCAGTTGATTAACTGCAGGATTGAAAGTCACAGAGAATTCCATTGAAGCACTCTTAAAGTTATGGCACTCTTAAAGTTATTTTATTGCTATGGCCGAATTTTCTCGCATCTGATAAATTGTGTAATAGAATCGGCTTAAAATTCTAAAGTTGAGCAGACGTATCTTACTTTTAAATTTTGGTCACGATTTGATTTTATCACTGGATTCGAATAAAAGGTAACATTTAAATGTCTTTTTTGTCCTTAGAGTAGCATATTTAATGTTAAATAATAAATCTTAGCAAGAAAATTTTAACAAAATTAATCCTTTATTTATTGAAATGGAGCTATTTTCAATTATGGACAATTTCAAGTATTTCAACAAATTCTATGAGTGTAAATTAAAAAAACAAAAAAAACATAAAAATATTGTATTAAATACTTATTAAACATATTAAAATAATAATATTATATAACAAATAACAAAAATACCATTGAAATAATCGATTATTAAAAGCATTTGAATGATTAAAAACTAACAATATTGACAAACTACAAAATTTATTTCAACATCTTTCATGACTGTAAGTTAAAGTAATTAAAATATTACTAAAATTATTGTATTAAATATTTATTAAACACATTAAAATAATAATATTATATATCAAATAATAAAAATGCCATTGAAATAATCGATTATTAGAAGCATTTGATTGAATAAAAAACCCCGTACGGACGAACTATGCAAAAAAGGATTAAAAGTAAATAGGAAACGTATTAGTCGATTGTTGTGCTATAAAATTTCAGATGGATTGAAATTTATTAAACGCACTTATTATAAAAACTTTTTAGTAAAAATCTAAAAAAATCCTGTACCTTTTATGCCAAATGCATCGCCTGTATGCCAAGTAAACCTAATAATAAATGCTGCAGTTAGTTTTCGCGGTAAAACTATATTATGCCAAAATCCATCACTAGGATGCCAAGTCGCCAAGTAAACAAACAAAATGGCTGTCAAAGTTCGATGACTTTGTAAAATGCTATTTCGCCAAAATTCATCAATAATCGGTATTATGCCAATATTTTGCCAAATAGCTATCACGTCAAATTTTACTCCTTAAATTGTTTTTTTGCGCCAAATATTATCAAACTATGCCTCTAAAATTTTATTCTTGAAAATGCTTTTACGCCAAAATTTATCGCCTTATCACCATTTAATAAACTACTTTTAAATTGCTTTTAAACCAAAAAGTATTGCTTTTTGGCCAAACTTTATTATTAAGAGATATCTTATTCCTAAAATGTTTTTTTGCCAAATATTATCGCTTTAACGCCAAATTTTAGCTCTATTATGCCCGAAAATGTATGCCTAAATTGCCTTTAAGCCATATTATATCGCTTTATCGCCAAACATTTACCACTATTATGGCAGGATTTTAATGATTTGCTTTTAAGCCAGATGCTATCGTTTTAAAGCCAAATTATTATTCGAAATTTTTTAGCTAATTCACAAAAGATATCATTTTAACAGCGATAATTATCGCTATTATGATAACAAATATGCCAATTAATACATTCTAGCGGTCTTTTTCTTCCGCGAACTAACATTCCAAAATTAAAAAAAGTTATATTTTTCTACTCGAATTCTAGAAATGATTGCCACAGAACCTTAACTATGTCAACAGCATTAAAAATAAACATCACAAAGCCGCAGAAAAATTTAATACATTCGAAAGAAGTTTTCGTCATGAACAAACATTCTATAAATAAAGAGTAACATTTTTCGCGCGAATTCAAATAACGGTCACCAGAAAACCTTAACTATGCCAACAACATTTAAAAAATAATTATTTGATAGTCAAACATAATTTATTAGTAAAGTAAAAAATCGTTTTGTTGTTTGTTTCGTATTTTCATGAGTGGCAACTTCATAAAATTTTATAATTTGTATCAGTGGCATACA